>PNEQ01024620.1:0-53296 GCA_003012365.1 Medauroidea extradentata | reverse complement strand
GAAGGAGAGAGGGTAGGAGGAAGAGAAAAAAGGATAACATACGTAAAACACTTATACGAAAGGGAAAAATATTTAAAGAACAGAAATATAACGTATAAAAAGTTGAGCACAAAACAAATTGATCATTCCTTCTACGCATAAGCAATAAAAAAATATATTATCATGCATTTCAAGGTGAAACTTACATATACAAAACTAACACCATAAATGTTAATAAATTAAAAAAAAAAGAGAAAAAAAGAAACTAACTCGCAGCCGAGAATGTGTAAAAGCTAAAACATGATAAAAATACTTAAAATTTATAAAACTGGTTAAAAAAATACTATTGGTCATACAAACAAAGGAAAAAAGTATTAGGTTAAAGAAATAGACGGAGACAAGGTTGGATATGTAACATGGTAGGAGGTCAGGTTAGGTCAGGTTAAGTTATGATTTCAGCATTTAAAAAAATATTAAATAAATGGCCTAGCCGTAGCATAAATTCTACCAAGCCCTAACAAATCATAGCAAGAATAATGTATTACAAGAATTGGAAGAAGACATTTATTACTAGAGGTAAATTAATACTACCCTACACTACTTATAAACACCTTACAGAAAAAAAAATACTCTAAGACCTAGACGAGTGGAACATATTCAACGCCTTACGAGAATGCAACATACTAGAAGAATTCCTAGCAGTGTACTATCATACAAGACAGACATACAAGAGAAAATAAGTGTTAGGTTAAAGAAAGAACAGAAACAAGGCTAGACATGTAACTTGTTAGAAGGACAGGTCAAGTTAAGTTAGGTTAGGTGCGGTAGCGCTCTTAATGGTGATACTTAAAAACAGAGACGGACGAAACCAGTAGTACATACAACACCAATGCTATCTAGCAGACGACACTAGAACCAATACGACTGGTATAGCTACTAGCTCTTCTGGTGGAAAGACTCAGCACCAAAGTCTTAATAATCAACGCCATCTAGGAGACGATCAGTAACTACTGGCAGCCCTACCTAGAGGACAACAATAAAACTAATTAAAAAAAAAAACAAGATAGAAGGTTGAGCCAATGAGGGTAGCTAGGTATCAAGACAACGGTCATTAAACAAGATGGTGGGTAGACCGTACACATTAAATTACGAGACACATGCTGAACAGATCCGGTGATCCGGCTCCAAGGCTCCTGCAATAGAAGGAACTATACTACACTACTTATATTTTTAAAGATTAATTATGCTTGTAAAGGAAATTTTTTGTGATAATGAAAATAATTAGATTCGTAGGTGCAAAATTGTTCTAGTTCAGGAGTTTTCAAGCCAAAAATTTAAATATACTACTTTCAAAAAGTTATTACAATTATTAGATCTATCTTGCTAGTAAAGGTAAATTCTTTATGATGATGTGAACAAATTTTGACTTGTAGGTTCAAAATGGTGCTACAAAAGGACTTTTCAAGTCAAAAATTTTAATATAATACTTACAAAAAATTTTTATAATTTTCAACATAAATTATGCTTGTAGAGTGTAATTCTTTATAATGACGTCAAAAATTTAGATTTGTTGGTGCAAAATGGAGTTATTTCAGGAGTTTACAAGTCAGAAATTTAAATATACTGCTTAAAAAATTGTTTTATATTTTTATCATAAATTATGCTTGTAAAAATACATTCTTTATGATGTAATAAATTAGATTTGTAGGTGCAAAATTGTGCTATTTCAGGAGATTTCCAGCCAGAAATTTGATTATACTACTTTCAGAAAATTGTTATATTTTTTTAAGATAAATTACGATTGTAAAGAAAAATTTTTATGATCATGTAAAAAATTAAAATTTTTAGTTGCAAATGCTGCTATTTCAGGATTTTCCAAGCCAGAAATTTGAATATAAATCTTTCAAAATATTGTTATATTTTAGAAGATCAATTACGCATGTAAAGGTAAATTCTTTTTGATGATGTAAAAAATTTAGATTTGAAGGTGCATACTGGTTCTATTTCAGACGTTTTCAAAGTCAAAAATTTGATTATACAACTTCCACAAATTTTTATATTTTGTAAATAAATTATGTTTGTAAAGGAAAATTCTTAATGACGATGTAAAAAATTTAAATTTGTAGGTGAAAAATGGTGCTATTTCAGGAGTTTTCAGGCCAGAAATTTAAATATATTACTTTCAAAAAAATTTTTATAATTTTTAACATAATATATGTTTGTAACGTAAAATTCTTTATGGTGATGTAAAATACTTAGATTTGTAGGTGCAAAATGGTTTTATTTCAGGAATTTTATGCCAAAAATTTAAATATACTATTTAAAAAATTGTTATAATTTTTTTAAATAATTAATGCTGGTAAAGGTAAATTCTTTATGATTATGTAAACAAATGTATATTTGTATGTTTAAAATGCTGCTACTTCAGGAGTTTTCAGGTAAATAATTTAAATATAATACTTACAATAAATTTTTATATATTTTTAAGATAAATTATGCTTCTAAAGGGAAAATGCTTTATGATGATATAAAAAATTAGATTTGTAGATGAAAAATGTTACTATTTCAGGAGTTTTCAAGCCAGAAATTTGAATATACTACTTTCAACAAATTGTTATTAAGCTTAAAAGCCAAATTCTTTATGATGATGTAAAAAATTTAGAATTGTTGATGCAAAATGGTTCTGTATCAGGTGTTTCAAACCAGAAATTTGCATATACAGTACAACTTTCAAAAAAAATGTATTTATTATTTTTAACAAAAATTATGCTTGTAAAGGTAAATTCTTTATAGTGTAAAAATTTGATTTGTAACTGGAAAATGGTACTATTTCAAGAGTTTTCAAGCCAGAAATTGAAATGTACCATTTTCAACAAATTGTTTTATTTCTTAATATAAATTATGCTGGTAAACTGTAAATTCGTATGATGATGTATAACAAATTTAGATTTGTAGTTTCAGAATGGTGCTACATGAGGAATTTTCAAGACAAAAATTTGAATATAATACTTACAAAAATTTGTTATATTTTTTAAGATAAATTATGCTTTTAAAGGGAAATTCTTTATGATGATTTAAAAAATTTAGATTTGTAGGTGCGAAATGTTGCTATTTCAGGAGTTTTTCAGCCAGAAATTTGTATATACTACTTTCAATAAAATTGTTGTATTTTTAATAAATTATGCTTGTAAAGGGAAATTCTTTATGATGATGTAAAATATTTAGATTTGTAGCTGCAAAAAGGTCCTATTTCAGGAGTTTTTAAGCCAGAAATTTGAATATACTACTTTTAAAAAATTGTTATAATCTTAAAATAAAATATGCTTGTTATGTGAAATCCTTGATGATGATGTAAAAAAATTTGATTTGTATGTTCAAAATGGTGCTATTTCTAGAATTTTCAAGTCAGAAATTTAAATATATACTTTCAAAAAATAGTTTTATTTTTTAAGATAAATTATGCCCCTAAAGGAAAATATTTTACGATGATGTAAAATGTTTTGATTTGTAGGTGCAAAACGGTGCTATTTCAGGAGTTTTCAAGACAGAAATTTGAATATACTACTTTCAAAAAATTGTTATATTTTTTATGATAAATTATGCTTGTAAAGAAAAGTTCTTTATGATGATGTAAAAAAATTACATTTGCAGGTCCCAATGGTGCTTTTTCAGGAGAGTTCCTGCCTGAAATTTGAATATACTTCTTTCAAAAAATTGTTATATTTTTTAGATAAATTATGCTTGCAAAGGAAAATTATTTATTGAGATTTGTAAATGAAAATGGGTGCTAATTCAGGAGTTTTCAAGCCAGAAAATTGAATATACTACTTTCGACAAATTGTTATTAAGTTTTTAAAGCCAAATACTTTATGATGAAGTAAAAAATTTAGATTTTTAATTGCAAAATGTTGCTATTTCAGGAGTTTTCAAGTCAAAAATGTTATTATACAACTTTCAAAAAATAATTATATTTTTAAGATAAATTATGCTTTTAAAGGGAAATTCTTTATGATGATGTAAAAAATTTAGATTTGTAGGTGCAAAATGTTGCTATTTCAGGAGATTTCCAGCCATAAATTTGAATATACTTCTTTCAAAAAAAATTTTTATATTTATTACTTACATGTATGCTTGTAAAGGTAAATTCTTTATGATGATGTAAACGATTCAAATTAGTTGTTGCAAAATGTTGATATTTCAGGGGTTTTCCAGCCAGAAGTTTGAATATACTACTTTCAAAAAAAATTTTTTTTAAGATAAATTTTGCTTGTAAAGGCAAATTCTTTATGATAATGTAAACAATTTAAATTCGTAGGTGCAAAATGGTGCTATTTCAGGAGTTTTTAAGCCAAAATTTAAATACACTTCTTTCAAAAATTTTTTATATTTTTAAGACAAATTATTCTTGTAAATGTAAATTATTTATGATTATGTAAAAAAAAGTAAATTTGTAGGTGCAAATGGTCCTATTTCAGGGGTTTTCCAGCCAAAAATTATATACTACTTTCCAAAAAATTGTTAATATTTTAAGATAAATTATGTTTGTAAAGAGAAACTCTTTATTGATGTAAAAAATTTAGATTTGTAGGTCCAAAATGGTGCTTTTTCAGGAGATTACCAGCCAGAAATTTGAATATACTACTTTCAAAAAACTTTTATATTTTTAAAGACAAATTATGCTTGTAAATGTAAATATTTATTCTGATGTAAAACAATTTAATTTGTAGGCGCAAAATTGTGCTATTTCAAGTGATTTCTTTCCAGAAATTTGAATATACTACTTTAAAAAAATTGTTATAATTTTTAAGATAAATTATGCTTGTAAAGGTAATCTCTTTATGATGATGTAAAAATTTAGATTTGTAAGTCTAAAATGTTGCTATTTCAGGAAATTTCCAGACAGAAATTTGATTATACTAATTTAAAAATTTGTTATATTTTTTAAGATAAATTATTCTTTTTATAGGAAATTCTTTATGATGATGTAAAAATTTAGTTTTGTGGGTGCAAAATGGTGCTATTTCAGGAGTTTCTATACCCAAATTTGAATAAAATACTTTCAACAATTTTTTTATTTTTTTAAAGATAAATTAAGCTTGTAAAGATAAATTCTTATTGATGATGTAAAAAATTTAGTTTTGTAGGAGCAAAATGATGCTATTTCAGGAGTTTTTAAGCCAAATTTGAAAACAATTCTTTCAAAATTTTTTTATAATTTTAAGATTAATTATGCTTGTAAAAGTAAATTCTTTACGATTATATAAAAATTAAGATTTAAAGGCCCAAAATTGTGCTATTTCAGGAGATTTCTAGCCAGAAATTTGATTATGCTGCTTTCAAAATATTGTAAATATTTTTAAGATAAATTATGCTTGTAAAGGGAAATTCTCTAAGATAATTTTACAAATTTAGATTTGTAGGTGCAAAATGGTGCTATTTCAGGAGTTTTTAAGCCAGAAATTTAAACGTAATACATTCAAAAAATTTTTATATTTTGTAGGATAAATTATGCTTGTAAATGTAAATTCTTTTTGGTGATGTAAAAAATTTAGATTTGAAGGTGCATGATGATTCTATTTCAGGAGTTTTCAAGTAAAAAATTTTAATATAGTACTTTAAAAAAATTGGACCATTTTTTAAGATAAATTATGTTCGTAAAGGAAAATTCTCTATGATGATGTAAAAAATTTAGAATTGTAGTGGCAAAATGGTGCTTTTCCAGGAGTTTTCGAGCCAAAAAATTTAATACAATACTTTCAAAAAATTTTATATTTTTAAAGATAAATTATGCTTGTAAATGTAAATTATTTATTCTGATGTAAAAAATTTAAATTTGTAGGTCCAAAATGGTGATATTTCAGGTTTTTTCGACCAGAAATTTGAATATACTACTTTCAAAAAGATTTTGTTTTTTAAGATAAATTATGCTTGTAAAGGGAAATTCTTTTGATTATGTAAACAATTTAGATTAGTAGGTCCAAAATGGCGCTACTTCAGGTGATTTCCATCCAGAAATGTGAATGTACTACTTTCAAAAAGTTGTTATAATTTTTAAGATAAATTATGCTTGTAAAGGGAATCTTTTTATAATGATGTAAAATTTAAATTTGTTGGTCTAAAATGGTGCTATTTCAAAAAATTTCCAGACGGAAATTTTATTATAATACTTTCAAAACTATGCTCATAATAGGAAATTCTTTATGTTGATGTAAAAAAATTAGATTTGTATGTGCAAAATGGTGCTATTTCAGGAGTGTCTAAGCCAAAATTTGAATAAAATATTTTAAAAATTTTTTATTTTTGTATGATAAATTATTTCTGTAAATGTAAATTCTTTATGATTATGTAAAAAATTTTAATTAGTAGGTGCAAAATTATGCAATTTCAGGGGTTTTCCAGCCAGAAATTTCATAATACTACTTTCAAATTTTTTTATCATTTTTAAGATAAAATATGCTTGTAAATAAAAATATTTTACGATTATGTAAAATATTTAAATTTGTAAGTGCAAAATGGTGCTATTTCAGGAGTTTTTAGCCAGAATATTATTATACTGCTTTTGAAAATATTATATTTTTTAAGATAAAATATGCTTGTAAAGGTAAAATCTTTATGATGATGTAAAAAATTAATATTTGTTGCAATTTCAGGAGATTTCCAGCGAGAAATTTTAATATACTTTTTTCAATAAATTTTAAATATTTTTAAATTAAATTATGCTTGTAAAGGGAAATTTTTTATGATGATTTAACAAATTGATATTTGTAGGTGCAAAATGGTGCTGTTTCAGGAGTTTTTAAGCCAAAAATTTAATACACTTCTTTAAAAAAAATTTTTATATTTTTTATTATAAATTATGCTTGTAAATGTAAATTCTTTAAGATGATGTAAAATATTAAAATTTGTAGGTCCAAAATTGTGCTATTTCAGGAGATTTCCGGCCAGAAATTTGAAAATACTACTTTAAAAAAAATTGTTATATTTTCAAGATAAATAATGCTTTCAAATGTAAATTCTTTACGTTGATAGAAAATATTTAATTTTGTAGGTGCAAAATGGTGCTATTTCAGGTGATTTCCAGCAAGAAATTTGTATATACGAATTTTAAAAAAATTATTTATATTTATTATTAACAATTATGCTCGTAAAGGTAAATTCTTTATGATTATGTAAAAAGTTTAAACTTGTAGGTGCAAAATGGTGCGATTTCAGGGATTTTCCAGCCGGGAGTTTGAATAGACTACTTTCAAAAATTTTTAATATTTTTAAGATAAATTATACTTGTAAATGTAAATTATTTATGATTATGTAAAAAAATTTAATTTGTAGGTGCAAAATGGTCCTATTTCAAGGGTTTTCCAGCCAGAAATTTTATATTTTCAAAAAAGTTTTATATTTTTTGGGATAAATTACACTTGTAAAGGGAAATTCTTAATGACGATGTAAAAAATTTAGTTTTATAGGTGCAAAATGGTGCTATTTCAGGTGTTTTTAAGCCACATTTAGAATACACTTCATTAAAAAATTTTTTATATTTTTAAGATAAATTATAAATGTAAGTGTAAATTATTTATTATTATGTAAAAAATTAAATTTGTTGGTGCAAAATGGTCCTATTTCAGGGGGTTTCCAGCCAGAAATTATATATTATTTCCAAAAAATTTTATATTTTGTGGGATAAATTACGCTTGTAAAGGTAAAATCTTTATGTTGATGTAAAAAATACAGATTTGTACGTCCAAAATTTTGCAATTTCAGGAGCTTTCCAGCCAGAAATTAGAATATACTACTTTCAAAAAAATTTTTTAATTTTTAAGATAATATGCTTGTAAATGAAAATTCTTTACGATGATATAAAATATTTAAATTTGTAGGTGCAAAATGGTGCTAATTAAGGAGTTTTCCAGCCAGAAATTTGAATTTACTACTTTTAAAAAAAATTTAATTTTTTAAGACAAATTATGCTTGCAAATGTAAATTCTTTACGATTATATAAAAAAATTAAGATTTGTATGTCCAAAGTGGTGCTTTTTCAGGAGATTTTCAGCCAGAAGTTTGAATATACTGCTTAAATTTTTTAAAATATTTTTAAGATAAATTGTGCATGTAAAGGTAAACTTTTTATGATGATGTAAACAATTTAGATTTGTACGTCCAAAATGTTGCTATTTCAGAAGATTTCCAGCCAGAAATTTAAATACACTACTTTCAAAAAATTTTATTATATTTTTTAGATAAATTATGCTTGTAAATGTAAATTCTCTTTGATGATGTAAAAAATTTAGATTTGAAGGTGCATAATGATGTTTTTTCAGGAGTTTTCAAGGAAAAATTTGAATATACCACTTAAAAAAAATTGATATATTTTTAAGAAAAATTATGCTTGTAAAGGGAAATCATTTATTATGATGTAAAAATTTAGATTTGTAGGTGCAAAATGGTATTATTTCAGGAGATTTAAGCCAAAAATTATGATATACTACTTTCAAAAATTGTTATAATTTTTAACATAAATTATGCTTGTAAAGAGAAATTTATTATTATTATGTAAAAAATTTAAATTTTTAGTTGCAAAATTGTGTTATTACAGGAGTTTTTAAGCTTGACATTTAAATACACTACTTTATAATAAGGGTTATATTTTTAAAATAAATTATGCTTTTAAAGGGAAATTCTTTAATATGATGTAAAAAATTTAGAATTATAGGTGCAAAATGATTCTATTATTCGAAGTTTTTACCAGAAATTTAAATATACTACTTTCAAATTTTTTTATTTTTTAAGATAAATTATGCTTGTAATGGGAAATTCTTAACGATGTTGCAAAAAATTTAGTTTTATAGGTGCAAAATGGTGCAGATATCAAAAGTTTCTAAGCAAAAATTTGAATAAACTATTTTCAAAAAATTTCTACTTTTTTAAGGTAAATTATGCTTGTAAAAGTAAATTCCTTCTGATTATGTAAAAATGTTAATTTGTAGGTGCTATTTTAGAAGTTTTCCACCCAGTAATTTGAATATACTACTTTCAAAAAATTGTTATATTTTTTAAGATAAATTATGCTTGTAACGTAAAACTTTGTATAGTGATGTAAAAAATTTATATTTGTAGGTCCAAAATGGTGCTATTTCAGGAGATTTCCGGCCAGAAATTTGAATATTCTACTTCAAAAAATTATAAATTTTATAAGATAATTTATGCTTGTAAAGGGAAATTCATTACAATGATGTATAATTCACATTTATATTTCACGTTTTGTACTACACGTATACCCTTCGATCGCGGAATTAAAGCAGTTTATAACTGTTCAAATCTTAAAAATGTCGTTCAGCTTCTCACCTTGGCCTTAAAGTGTTTTAAATTTTACGACGAAACGGTTGGACATATCGATAAGTACATTGGTAGACTTTATGTACATAACTTTATTCTGAACATTTCAAACGTTGTTACGGTTTTAGAAATAAACGTAAAAAACCTAATTTTCGAAACCATTTTCTAGGATGGCGGTCATGCCTTAAAATTAAATTGTTGCGTCTTGTAGTATGTGTTGGAGAACGTTTTGAACTACATGTCTACCCTACGATCGGGGAATTAAAGCAGTTTATAAATTTTTAAATCTTTAAAATCTTTAGCTTTTAAACTTTGCCTGAAATAAATTTTTCACTTTTGCGACGAAACTGCTGGATATTTCGATAAGTACATCGGGACACTTTTAAAATATAATTCTATTGTTACCCATTCAAGTGCAAACTATTTAAGATGGCGGACATGACACAAGTTTAGAATGCTGCGTTTTGAAGTATGTGTTAGAGAACATTTTGAACTACATGAATACCCTTCTATCGGAGAATTAAAGCAATTTAAAATGTTCAGCTTCTCACCCTTGCCTGAAAGTGATTTTTCACTTTTGCGACGAAACAGCTGGAGATATCGTTAAGTTCATTGGGACACTTTTAAAAGATAATTTTATTGTGAACATTTCAAATGCAAACTATTTTTGGTAAGTGTTATGGTTTTTTTTTAATATTTGTAAAAAAACATAATTTTCGAAAACCTTTTCCAAGATGGCTTCAATGCCACAAGTTTAGATTGTTGTGTCTTGTAGTATGTGTTAGAGAACGTTTTGAACAGAATGTATATCTTTCGATCGGGGAATTAGAGCAGTTTATAAATGTTTAAATCTTTAAAACTGTCGTTCAGCTTCTCACCTTTGCTGAAAGTGATTTTTCACTTTTGCGACGAAACCGCCAGTGATAACGATAAGTACATTTTGACACTTTTTAATAATAATTTTATTCTGAACATTTCAAAAACAACTATTTTTAGATATGTGTTAAGGTCTTTTAAATTAACATAAAAAATAATAATTTTTGAAAACGTTATCCAAGATGGCGGCCATGCCACAAGTTTAGATTATTGCATATTGTAGCATGTGTTGGAGAACTTTTAGAACTTCATGTATACCCTTCGACCGGGGAATTAGAGGAGGGTATAAATGTTTATATCTTTAAAATATCGTATAGCTTCTTACCTTTGCCTGAAAGTGATTTTTCACATTTGAGACGAAACAGCTAGAGATATCAATATATACTTGAGGACACTTTTTCAAAACAATTTATACTGAACCTTTCATACGGAACTATTTTTTGATAAGTGTAACGGTTTTTGAAATATTCGTAGAAAAATTAATTTGGAAACCATTTCCAAGATGGCGGCCATGCCACAAGTTTAGATGGCTGCATCTTGTAGTATGTATTGGAGAATCTTTTGAAATACATGTATACCCTTCGATCGGGGAATTATAGGAGATTATATAAGTTAAAATCCTTAAAATGGTCAGCTGCTCACCCTTGCCTGAAACTAATTTATCACTTTTGCGACGAAACGGCTGGAGATATCGATAAGTACGTCGGGACACTTTTTAAAGATAATTACATTCCGAACATTTCAAACGAAAAATTATTTTTCGATAAGTGTTACGTTTTTTAAATAACAGTAAAAAACTTATTTTAAAAATTATTTTCCAAGATGACGGCCATGCCACAATTTAGATTGATGCATCTTATAGTATGTGTTGGAGAACGTTTTCAACTTCTTGTATACCCTACGATCCGGGAATTAGAGCAGGCTATAATTGTTTAAATCTTTAAAATGTCGTTCACCTTCTTACCTTTGCCTGAAAGTAATTTTTCACTTTTGCGACGAAACAGAATGAGATATCGAAGAGCACATCGTGATATTTTAAAAGATAATTGTATTCTGAACATTTCAAACGAAAACTATTTTTCAATAAGAGTTACAGGTTTTGAAATAAAAGTGAAAAACGTAATTTAAAAATAATTTTTCAAGATGACCACCTTGCCACAAGTTTAGATTGATGCATCTTATAGTATGTGTTGGAGAACATTTTGAACTACAAGTAGATTCTTCGATCAGAGAATTAGAGGAGATTATAAATGTTAAAAACTCTAAAATGTTTAGCTTCTCACCCTTGCCTGAAAGTAATTTTTTACTTTTGCGATGAATCTGCTGGATATATTTATATGCACATCGTAATATTTTTAAAGATAACTTTATTCTGAACATTTCAAACGAAAATTATTTTTTCCGTTAGTGTTAAGGTTTTGGAAATAAAAGTAAAAAATGCATTTTAAAAATCATTCTCCAAGATGACAACCATTCAACAAGTTTAGATTGATGCATGTTGTAGTATGTGTTGGAGAATATTTGGAACTACATGTATACCCTTCAATCGGGGAATTAAAGAATTTTAAATCTGTTTAAATATTTAAAATGTCGTTCAGTTACTCACCTTTGCCTGAAAAAGATTTTAACTTTTGCAACGAAACGGCTCGAGACATCGGAAAGCACATCTGGACACTTTTTAAAGATAATTTTATTCTTAACATTTCAAACGTAAACAATTTTTCTATAAGCGTTTCGGTTTTTGAAATAAACGTAAATAAGTAACTTTCGTAACAGTTTTCCAAGATGGCCGCCATGCCACGAGTTAAGATTGTTGTGTCTTGTATGTCTTGGAGAACGTTTTGAACTACATGTCTACCCTTCGATCGGGGAATTAGAGCAGTTTATAAATTTTTAAAACATTAAAATTTTCAGATTTTAAACTTTGGCTGAGAGTGATTTTTCACTTTTGTGACGAAACCGCTGGAGATATCGGTAAGCACATCGTGATATTTTTAAAGATAACTTTAATCTAAACATATCAAACGAAAACTATTTTTCGATAAGTGTTACGGTTATTGAAATAGAATTAAATACTTAATTTAAATATCATTTTCCAAGATGACGGCCATGCCACAAGTTTAGATTGATGCGTCATGTATTATGTGTTAGAAAAAAGATTTTGAACTACATGAATACCCTTCCATCGGGGAATTTGAGCAGTTTAAAATGTTCAACTTCTCACCCTTGCCTGAAAGTAATTTTTCACTTTTGCGACGAAAAGGCTGGATATGTCGGTAAGCACATCTAGACACTTTTTAAAGATAATTTTATTCTTAACATTTCAAACGTAAACTATTTTTCTATAAGTGTTTCGGTTTTTGAAATAAACGTAAATAAGTAACTTTCGTAACAGTTTTCCAAGATGGCCGCCATGCCACAAGTTAAGATTGTTGTTTCTTGTATGTCTTGGGGAACGTTTTGAACTACATGTCTACCCTTCGATCGGGGAATTAGAGCAGTTTATAAATTTTTAAAACATTAAAATGTTCAGATTTTCAACTTTGGCTGAGAGTGATTTTTCACTTTTGTGACGAAATGGCTGGAGATATCGGTAAGCACATCGTGATATTTTTAAAGATAACTTTAATCTAAACATATCAAACGAAAACTGTTTTCCGATAAGTGTTACGGTTATTGAAATAAAATTAAATACTTAATTTAAATATCATTTTCCAAGATGACGGCCATGCCACAAGTTTAGATTGCACAATTTTGCACCTAAAAAATTGAATTTTTCCACATCATCATAAATAATTTCCTATTACAAGCATAATTTATCTAAATAATTATAAAATTTTTTAAAGTTGTATAATCAAATTTCTGTCTGGAAATTTCCTGAAATAGCACCATTTTAGACCTAAAAATCTAAATTTTTACATCATAAAGAGATTCCCTTTACAAACTAAATTTATCTTAAAAATTATAACAATTTTTTGAAAAAAGTGTATTCAAATTTCTGGCTGGAAAACCCCTGAAATAGCACCATTTTGCACCTACAAATTTAAAATTTTTCATCATCATAAAGAATTTCATTTACAAACTTAATTTATCATAAAAATATAAAAAAAATTTGAAATTAGTGTATTAATTTTTTTGGCTTTAAAACTCCTGAAATAGCATCATTTTGCAACTTCAAAACTAAATTATATACATCATAAAGAATTTCCCTTTACAAGCATAATTTTTCTTAAAAAATTAAAAAAAATTTAAAGTCTAATATTTAAATTTTTGGCTTGAAAACTCCTGAAATAACACCATTTAGAACATACAAAACTAAATTATTTACATCATCATAAAAAATTTACCTTTACAAGCATAATTTATATTAAAAAATATAAAATGTTTTGGATAGTAGTATATTCAAATTTTTGGCTTGAAAACTCCTGAAAGTACACCATTCTGCAATTACAAAACTAAATTTTTTACATCATCATAAAGAATTTCCCTTTAATAAATAGTTTATCTTAAAAAATAAAAATTTTTTTCAATTATAATATTCAAATTGTTGGCTTTAAATCTCCTGAAATAACACCATTTTGCACACATAAAACTAAAAATTTATACATAAACATAAATATTTTACCTTTATAAGCATAATTTATCTTAAACATATACCAATTTTTTGAAAGTAATTAGTACAAATTTTTTGCTTGAAAACTTCTGAAATAGGACTATTTTGAACCTATAAATCTAAATTTTTTACATCCTCATAAAGAATTTCCCTTTAAAAGCGAAAGTTATCTTTAAAAATATAACAGTTTTTGAAAGTAGTATGTTCAAATTTTTGGCTTGAAAACTCCGAAATAGCCCTAAACCTATCCAAAAAACCCTATACCAAACCAAAAACCCTAAACCTAACAAAAAACCCTATACCTAACCAAAAAACCCTAAACCTAACCAAAAAACCCTAAACATAACCAAAGATCCTAAACCTAAACAAAAACCCTAACGCTAACCAAAAACCCTTAAACCTAACCAAAAACCCTTAAACCTAACCAAAAACCCTTAAAAATATACCAAAAACACTAAACCTAACCAAAACCACAAACCTAAACAAAAAACTTTTAAACTAACCAAAAAACCCTAAAAAAACAAAAAAACCCTAAACCTAACCAAAAACCCTAAATCTAACCAAAAACCCTAAACCTAACCAAAAAACCTTAAACTTAACCAAAAACCCTAAACTTAACCAAAAACCACAAACCTTACCATTAAACCCTTTAACCTAACTAAAAACTTATAAACCTAACCAAAAACCATTAAACCTAATCAAAAACTCTTAAACCTAACTAAAAAACCTTAAACCTAACCAAAATCATTAAACCTAACTAAAAAACACTAAACCAAACAAAAACCCTAAACCTAAACAAAAAACCTTAAACCTAACCAAAAAACCTTAAATCTTACCAAAAAACCTGAAACCTAACCAAAAAACCTTAAAACTAAAAAACCCTAAACATAACCAAAAAACCTAAACCTAACAAAAAAAATATACCTAACCAAAAACTCTTAAACCTAACCAAATCCCCTTAAACCTAACCAAAAACCCTTTAAACTTACCAAAAACCCTAAACCTAACCAAAAACTCTAAACCTAACCAAAAAACCCTAAACATAACCAAAAAATCCTAAACCTATCAAAAAATTCTAAACCTAACCATAAACCCCTAAACCTAACCTAAAAACACTAGACCTAACCAAAAACCCTAAACCTAACCAAAAAACCCTAAACCTAACCAAAAAACACTAAACCTAACTAAAAAACCCTTAAACCTAACCGAAAATCCTAAACCTAACCAAAAAACCTAACCTTAAACAAAAAACCCTAAACCTAACCAGAAAACCCTAAACATAACCAAAATCCTAAAACTAACCAAAAAACCATAAACCTAACCAAAAACCCTTAAAGCTAACAAAATCCCTTAAACCTAACCAAAACCGCTTAAACCTAACCAAAAACCCTTAAAACTAACCTAAACCCTAAATCTTACCAAAAACCTTAAACCTAATCAAAAAACCCTAAACCTAACAAAAAATCAATAAAACTAACCAAAAACCCCTAAACGTAACCAAAAAACCTAGAACTAAGCAAAAAACCCTAAACCTCACCATAAAACCCTAAACCTAACCAGAAAACATAAACTAAACCAAAAAACATTGAACCAAACCAAAAACCCTAAACCTAACCAAACTCCCTAAACCTAACCAAAAATCCCTAAACCTTACCAAAAACACTAAACCTAACCAAAAACCTTAAACCTAAACAAATAACCCTAAACCTAACCAAAAAACCTTAAAACTTACTAAAAACCATAAACCTAACTGTTAAACCCTTTAACCTAACTAAAAACCATTAAACCCTAACCAAAATCCATTTAACCTAACCAAAAACCCTTAAAATTAAAAAAAAAACCCTTACACCTAACCAAAAAACCCTAAACAAAACCAAAAAACCATTAACCTACCAAAAAAACCCTTAACCTAACCAAAAAACCTAAACATAACAAAAAACCCTAAACTTAACCAAAAATCCCTAAACCTAACAAATAAACCCCAAACTAAACCAAAGCACGTAAACCTAACAAAAAAGCTAAACGTAACCAAAAACCCTAAACCTAAACAAAAAATCCTTAAACCTCACCAAAAATCATAAATCTAACCATTAATCCCTTTAACCTAACTAAAAACAATTAAACCTAACCAAAAACCATTCAACCTTACCAAAAACCCTTGAACCTGACCAAAAAACCCTTAAACCTAACCAAAAACCATAAACCTAAACAAAAACCCAAAAACCTAACCAAAAAACCCTAAACGTAACCAAAAATCAATAAACCTAACCAAAAAACCCTAAACGTAACCAAAAAACCTACAACTAATTAAAAAACCCTAACCCTAACCATAAAACCCTAAACCTAACAAAAAACTTAAACTAAACCAAAAAACATTAAACCAAACAAAAAACCCTAACCTAACCAAAAACCCTAAACCTGTCCAAAAATCCCTAAACCTTTCAAAAAACACTAAACCTAACCAAAAACCCTAAAAGCCAAAAAAAGCAAATAACCCTAAACCTAACTGAGAAAAACTTAAAACTAACCAAAAACCATAAACCTACCATTAAACCCTTTACCCTAACTAAAAACCATTAAACCCTAACCAAAATCCATTTAACCTAACCAAAAACCCTTAAACCTAACCAAAAAACACTTAAACGTAACCAAAAAAACCTTAAACCTAACAAAAAACACTAAACCTAACCAAAAAAACCCTTAAACCTTACCAAAAACCACTAAACCTAACCAAAAACCTAAACCTACCCAAAAATCCCTAAAGCTAACCAAAAAACCCTAAACCTAACCAAAAACCCTAAACTTAACCAAAAAACCCTAAACCTAACAAATAAACCCTAAACTTAACCAAAAACACCCAAACCTAACCAAAAAAACCTAAATGTTACCAAAAACCCTAAACCTAGCCAAAATTCCTAAACCTAACTACAAAACACTAAACCAAACAAAAACCCTAAACCTAAACAAAAAACCTGAAACCTAACCAAAAAACCACAAAACTAAAAAAACACTAAACATAACCAAAAATCCTAAACCTAACCAAAAAAAATAAACCTAACCAAAAACCCTTAAACCTAACCAAAACTCCTTAAACCTAACCAAAAACCCTTAAAACTAACCAAAAACACCTAAACATAACCAAAAAATCCTAAACCTAACAAAAAACTCTAAACCTAACCATAAACCCCTAAACCTAACCTCAAAAACCTAGACCTAACCAAAAACCCTAAACCTAACAAAAAAACCCTCAACCTAACCAAAAAAAACTAATCCTAACTAAAATCCCTTAAACCTAACCGAAAATCCTAAACCTAACCAAAAAACCTTAACCCTAACCAAAAAACTTTAAACCTAAGAAAAAACCCTAAACTAAACTAAAAAACCCTAAACCTACCCAAAAGACCCTTAACCTAACCAAAAACACTAAACCTAACCAAAAAACCTAAACTTAAACAAAAACCCCAAACCTAACCAGAAAACCCTAAACATAACCAAAAAACCTACAACTAACCAAAAAACCCTAAACCTAACCAAAAACCCTTAAAACTAACCTCAACCCTAAATCTAACCAAAAACCTTAAACCTAACCAAAAAACCCTTAACCTAACCAAACACCCTAAACCTAACCAAAAATTCCTAAACCCTACCCAAAATGCTAAACCTAACCAAAATCCCTAAACCTAAACAAAAAACCCTAAACATAACCAAAAAATACTTAAACCTCACCAAAAACCATAAATCTAAACATTAAACCCTTTAACCTAACTAAAAACCATTAAACCTAATCTAAAACTATGAAACCTAACAAAAAAACCTTAAACTAACCAAAAAACCCTTAAGCCTAACCAAAAAACCCTAAACCTAACAAAAAACCCTAAACTTAACCAAAATTCCCTAAACCTAACAAAAAAACTCTAAAATTAACCAAAACACGTAAACCTAACCAAAAAAACCTAAACGTAACCAAAAATCCTAAACCTAACCAAAAAACCCTAAACCTAACCAAAAACCCTTAAACCTAACCAAAAACCCTTAAACCTAACCAAAAACCATTAAACCTAACCAAACCCCCTTAAACATTACCAAAAACCCTAAACCTAAACAAATAACACTCAACCTAAACAAAAAACCTTAAAACTAACCAAAAACCATAAACCTAACCATTAAACACTTTAACCTAACTAAAAACCATTAAACCCTAACCAAAATCAAATTAACCTTACCAAAAACCTTAAAAACTTACCAAAAAACCCTTAAACCTAACCAAAAAAACCTTAAACCTAACGAAAAAAGTTTAAACCTAACCAAAAAACCTTAAACCAAACAAAAAAAACCTTAAACCTTACCATTAAACACTTTAACCAAAATAAAAACCTATTAACCTAACCAAATACCATTAAACCTAACCAAAAAACCTTATACCTAACCAAAAATCCTTATACCTTACCAAAAAACTTTAAACCTAACCAAAAAACCTTAAAACTAAAAAAAACCTAAACATAACCAAAAATCATAAAACTAACCAAAAACCCAAAACCTAACCAAAAAACCCAAAATCTAACCAAAAAACCCTAAATCTAACCAAAAAACCCTAAACCTAACCAAAAATCAATAAACATAACCGAAAACCCCTAAATGTAACCAAAAAACCTAAAACTAAGCAAAAAACCCTAAACCTCACCATAAAACCCTAAACCTAACCAAAAAACTTAAACTAAACCAAAAAACCTTGAACCATACCAGAAAACCCTAAACCTAACCAAACACCCTAAACCTAACCAAAAATCCCTAAATCTTACCAAAAACACTAAACCTAACCAAAAACCCTAAACCTAAACAAATAACCCTAAACATAACCAAAAAACCTTAAAACTAACCAAAAACCATAAACCTAACCATTTAACCCTTTAACCTAACTAAAAACCATTAAACCGTAACCAAAATCCATTTAACCTAACCAAAAAACCTTAAACTATCCAAAAAACCCTTAAGCCTAACCAAAAAACCCTAAAGCTAACAAAAAACCCTAAACTTAACCAAAAATCCCTCAACCTAACCAAAAAACCTTATACCTTACCAAAAAACTTTAAACCTCACCAAAAAACCTTAAAACTAAAAAAAACCTAAACATAACCAAAAATCATAAAACTAACCAAAAACCCAAAACCTAACCAAAGAACCCTAAACATACCCAAAAATCCCTAAACCTAACCAAGAACCCCTAAACATAACCAAAAACTCTAATCATAACCAATAAATCCTCAAACTAACCAAAAACCCTAAACCTAACCATAAAAAACTAAACCTAACCAAAAATCCCTAAACCTAACAAAAAACCCTATACCTAACCAAATAACCCTAAACCTAACCAAAAAACCCTAAATATAATTAAAAACCCTAAACCTAACCAAGAAACCCTAAACCAAACCAAAAACCCTAAACCTAATGAAAAAAACCCTAAACCTTACCCAAAATTCTAAACCTAACCAAAAACCCTAAACCTAAACAAAAAACCCTACACCTAAACAAAAACCCTAAATGTAACCAAAGAAATCCTTAAACCGCACCAAAAACAATAAACCTAACAACAAACCCTTAAACCTAACCAAAAACCCAAACCCTAACCAAAAAACCGAAAATCTAACCAAAAACCCTAAACCTAACCAAAAATCAATAAACCTAACCAAAAACCCCTAAACGTAACCAAAAAACCTAAAACTAAGCAAAAAACCCTAAACATCACCATAAAACCCTAAACCTAACCAGAAAACATAAACTAAACCAAAAAACATTGAACCAAACCAAAAACCCTAAACCTAACCAAACACCCTAAACCTAACCAAAAATCCCTAAACCTTACCAAAAACACTAAACCTAACCAAAAACCTTAAACCTAAACAAATAACCATAAACCTAACCAGAAAACCTTAAAACTAACTAAAATCCATAAACCTAACCGTTAAACCCTTTAACCTAACTAAAAACCATTAAACCCTAACCAAAATCCATTTAACCTAACCAAAATCCCTTAAAACTAACCAAAAAACCCTTACACCTAACCAAAAAACCCTAAAAAAACCAAAAAACCCTAAACCTAACAAAAAACCCTAAACTTAACCAAAAATCCCTAAACCTAACAAATAAACCCTAAACTAAACCAAAACACGTAAACCTAACAAAAAAGCTAAACGTAACCAAAAACCCTAAACCTAAACAAAAAATCCTTAAACCTCACCAAAAATTATAAATCTAACCATTAAACCCTTTAACCTAACTAAAAACCATTAAACCTAACCAAAAACCATTCAACCTTACCAAAAACCCTTGAACCTGACCAAAAAACCCTTAAACCTATCCAAAAAACCCTAAACCTAAACAAAAAACCAAAAACCTAACCAAAAAACCCAAAATCTAACCAAAAAACCCTAAACGTAACCAAAAATCAATAAACCTAACCAAAAAACCCTAAACATAACCAAAAAACCTACAACTAAATAAAAAACCCTAACCCTAACGTAAAACCCTAAACCTAACAAAAAACTTAAAATAAAACAAAAAACATTAAACCAAACAAAAAACCATAAACCAAACCAAAAACCCTAAACCTGTCCAAAAATCCCTAAACCTTACAAAAAATACTAAACCTAACCAAAAACCCTAAAAGCCAAAAAAAGCAAATAACCCTAAACCTAACCGAAAAAACTTAAAACTAACCAAACAAAAACCATAAACCTACCATTAAACCCTTTAACCTAACTAAAAACCATTAAACCCTAACCAAAATCCATTTAACCTAACCAAAAACCCTTAAACCTAACCAAAAAACACTTAAACCTAACCAAAAAACCCTTAAACCTAACAAAAAAACACTAAACCTAACCAAAAAACCCTTAAACCTTACCAAAAACCCCTAAACCTAACCAAAAACCTAAACCTACCCAAAAATCCCTAAAGCTAACCAAAAACCCCTAAAGCTAACAAAAAACCCTAAACTTAACCAAAAACCCTAAACCTAGCCAAAATCCCTAAACCTAACTAAAAAACACTAAACCAAACAAAAACACTAAACCAAACAAAAACCCTAAACATAAACAAAAAACCTGAAACCTAACCAAAAAACCTTAAAACTAAAAAAACACTAAACATTACCAAAAATACTAAATATAACCAAAAAAAATAAACCTAACCAAAAACCCTTAAACCTAACCAAAACTCCTTAAACCTAACCAAAAACCCTTAAAACTAACCAAAAACACCTAAACATAACCAAAAAATCCTAAACCTAACAAAAAACCTTAAACCTAACCATAAACCCCTAAACCTAACCTAAAAACCCTAGACCCAACCAAAAACCCTAAACCTAACCAAAAAACCCTCAACCTAACCAAAAAACACTAATCCTAACTAAAATCCCTTAAACCTAACCGAAAATCCTAAACCTAACCAAAAAACCTTAAACTTAACCAAAAAACTTTAAACCTAACAAAAAACCCTAAACTAAACTAAAAAACCCTAAACCTACCCAAAAAACCCTTAACCTAACCAAAAACACTAAACCTAACCAAAAAACCTAAACTTAAACAAAAACCCCAAACCTAACCAGAAAACCCTAAACATAACCAAAAATCCTACAACTAACCAAAAAACCCTAAACCTAACCAAAAACCCTTAAACCTAACAAAAAACCCTAAAAACATAACAAAAACCCTGTTAACCTAACCAAAAACCCTTAAAACTAACCTCAACCCTAAACCTAACCAAAAACCTTAAACCTAACCAAAAAACCCTAAACCTAACCAAAAACCCTAAACCTAACCAAAAATTCCTAAACCTTACACAAAATGCTAAACCTAACCAAAATCCCTAAACCTAAACAAAAAACCCTAAATGTAACCAAAAAATACTTAAACCTCACGAAAAACCATAAATCTAACTATTAACCCTTTAACCTAACTAAAAACCATTAAACCTAACCAAAAACCATGAAACCTAACAAAAAAACCTTAAACCTAACCAAAAAACCCAAAACCTAACCAAAAAACCCAAAATCTAACCAAAAACCCTAAACCTAACCAAAAATCAATTAACCTAACCAAAAACCACTAAATGTAACCAAAAAACCAAAAACTAAGTAAAAAACCCTAAACCTCACCATAAAACCCTAAACCTAACCAAAAAACTTAAACTAAACCAAAAAACCTTGAACCATACCAGAAAACCCTAAACCTAACCAAACACCCTAAACCTAACCAAAAATCCCTAAAACTTACCAAAAACACAAAACCTAACCAAAAAACCCTAAGCCTAAACAAATAACCCTAAACATAACCAAAAAACCTTAAATTAACCAAAAACCATAAACCTAACCATTTAACCCTTTAACCTACCTAAAAACCATTAAACTGTAACCAAAATCCATTAAACCTAACCAAGAAACCTTAAACTGACCAAAAAACCCTTAAGCCTAACCAAAAAACCCTAAACCTAACAAAAAACCCTAAAGTTAACAAAAAATCCCTAAACCTAACAAAAAAACTCTAAAATTAACCAAAACACGTAAACCTAACCAAAAAAACCTAAACGTAAACAAAAATCCTAAACCTAACCAAAAAACCCTAAACCTAACCAAAAACCCTTAAACTTAACCAAAAACCCTTACACCTAACCAAAAACCATTAAACCTAACCAAACCCCCTTAAACCTTACCAAAAAACCCTAAACCTAAACAAATAACCCTCAACCTAAACATAAAACCTTAAAACTAATCCAAAAACCATAAACCTAACCATTAAACACTTTAACCTAACTAAAAACCATTAAACCCTAACCAAAATCCAATTAACCTTACCAAAAACCTTAAAAACTTACCAAAAATCCCTTAAACCTAACCAAAAAACCCTTAAACCTAACCAAAAATGCTAAACATAACCAAAAACCCCTAAACATAACCAAAAACACTAAACCTAACTAAAAACCCTCAAACCTAACCGAATATCCTAAACCTAACCAAAAAACCTTAACCCTAACCAAAAAACTTTAAACCTAACAAAAAACCCTAAACTAAACCAAAAAACACTAAACCTATGCATAAAACACTTAACCTAACCAAAAACCCTAAACCTAACCAAAAAAAATAAACTTAAACAAAAAGCCCTAAACCTAACCAGAAAAACTTAAACTTAACGAAAAACACTTAAACCTAACCAAAAAACCCTAAACCAAACCAAAAGCTTAAACCTAACCGAAATCCCTAAACCTAAACAAAAAACCTCAAACCTATCCAAAAAACCTTAAACCTTACCAATTTCCTAAAAAAACCTAATCAAAAACCTTAAACCTAACCAAAAAAATTTAAACCTAACCAAAAACCTTAAACCTAACAAAAAACCTTAAACCTTACCATTAAACACTTTAACCAAAATAAAAACCTATTAACCTATCCAAAAACCATTAAACCTAACCAAAAAATCTTATACCTAACCAAAAATCCTTATACCTTACCAAAAAACTTTAAACCTAACCAAAAAACCTTAAAACTAAAAAAAACCTAAACATAACCAAAAATCATAAAACTAACCAAAAACCCAAAATCTAACCAAAAACCCTAAACATACCCAAAAATCCCTAAACCTAACCAAGAACCCCTAAACATAACCAAAAACTCTAATCATAACTAATAAATCCTAAAACTAACCAAAAACCCTAAACCAAACCATAAAAAACTAAACCTAACCGAAAATCCCTAAACCTAACAAAAAACCCTATACCTAACCAAAAAACCCTAAACCTAAGCAAAAAAAACCTAACCCAAAAACCCTAAACCTAACCAAAAAACCCTAAATATAATTAAAAACCCTAAACCTACCAAGAAACCCTAAACCTAATGAAAAAACCCTAAACCTTACCCAAAATGCTAAACCTAACCAAAAACCCTAAACATAAACAAAAAACCCTACACCTAAACAAAAAACCCTAAACGTCACCAAAAAAATCCTTAAACCGCACCAAAAACAATAAACCTAACCAAAAACCCTTAAACCTAACCGAAAACCCAAAACCTAACCAAAAAAAAAAATCTAACCAAAAACTCTAAACCTAACCAAAAATCAATAAACCTAACCAAAAACCCCTAAACATAACCAAAAAACCTAAAACTAAGCAAAAAACCCTAAACCTCACCATAAAACCCTAAACCTAACCAGAAAACATAAACTAAACCAAAAAACATTGAACCAAACCAAAAACCCTAAACCTAACCAAACACCCTAAACCTAACCAAAAATCCCTAAACCTTACCAAAAACACTAAACCTAACCAAAATCCTTAAACCTAAACAAATAACCATAAACCTAACCAGAAAACCTTAAAACTAACTAAAAACCATAAACCTAACCGTTAAACACTTTAATCTAACTAAAAACCATTAAACACTAACCAAAATCCATTTAACCTAACCAAAAACCCTTAAAACTAACCAAACAACCCTTAACCTAACAAAAAACCCTAAACTTAACCAAAAATCCCTAAACCTAACAAATAAACCCTAAACTAAACCAAAACACGTAAACCTAACAAAAAAGCTAATCGTAACAAAAAACCCTAAACCTAAGCAAAAAATCCTTAAACCTCACCAAAAATCATAAATCTAACCATTAAACCCTTTAACCTAACTAAAAACCATTAAACCTAACCAAAAACCATTCAACCTTACCAAAAACCCTTGAACCTGACCAAAAAACCCTTAAACCCTACAAAAAACCCTAAACCTAAACAAAAACCCAAAAACCTAACCAAAAAACCCTAAATCTAACCAAAAAACCCTAAACGTAACCAAAAATCAATAAACCTAACCAAAAACCCCTAAACGTAACCAAAAAAACCTACAACTAATTAAAAAACCCGAACCCTAACCATAAAACCCAAAACCTAACAAAAAAACTTAAACTAAACCAAAAAACATTAAACAAAACAAAAAACCCTAAACCTAACCAAAAACCCTAAACCTGACCAAAAATCCCTAAACCTTACAAAAAACACAAAACCTAACCAAGAAACCCTAAAAGCCAAAAAAGCAAATAACCCTAAACCTAACAAAAAAAAACTTAAAACTAAATAAAAACCATAAACCTACCATTAAACCCTTTAACCTAACTAAAAACCATTAAACCCTAACCAAAATCCATTTAACCTAACCAAAAACCCTTAAACTTAACCAAAAAATACATTTAAACCTAACCAAAAAACTCTTAAACCTAACAAAAAACACTAAACCTAACCAAAAAACCCTTAAACCTTACCAAAAACCCCTAAACCTAACTAAAAACCTAAACCTACCCAAATTCCCTAAAGCTAACCAAAAACCCCTAAACCTAACAAAAAACCCTAAACTTAACCAAAAAACCCTAAACCTAACAAATAAACCCTAAAATTAACCAAAAACACCCAAACCTAACCAAAAAACCTAAACGTTACCAAAAACCCTAAACCTAGCCAAAATCCCTAAACCTAACTAAAAAACACTAAACCAAACAAAAACCCTAAACCTAAACAAAAAACCTTAAACCTAACCAAAAAACAAAAAATCTTACCAAAAACTTTAAACCTAACCAAAAAACCTGAAACCTAACCAAAAAACCTTAAAACTAAAAAAACACTAAACATTACCAAAAATCCTAAACCTAACCAAAAAAATAAACCTAACCAAAAACCCTTAAACCTAACCAAAACTCCTTAAACCTAACCAAAAACCCTTAAAACTAACCAAAAACACCTAAACACAACCAAAAAATCCTAAACCTAACAAAAAACTCTAAACCTAACCATAAACCCCTAAACCTAACCTAAAAACCCTAGACCTAACCAAAAACCCTAAACCTAACCAAAAATCCCTAAACCTTACCAAAAACACTAAACCTAACCAAAAACCCTAAACCTAAACAAATAACCCTAAACATAACCAAAAAACCTTAAAACTAACCAAAAACCATAAACCTAACCATTTAACCCTTTAACCTAACTAAAAACCATTAAACCGTAACCAAAATCCATTTAACCTAACCAAAAAACCTTAAACTAACCAAAAACCCTTAAGCCTAACCAAAAAACCCTAAACCTAACAAAAAACACTAAACTTAACCAAAAATCCCTAAACCTAACAAAAAAACTCTAAAATTAACCAAAACACGTAAACCTAACCAAAAAAACCTAAACCTAACCAAAAACCCTTAAACCTAACCAAAAACCATTAAACCAAACCAAACCCCCTTAAACCTTACCAAAAACCCTAAACCTAAACAAATAACCCTCAACCTAAACAAAAAACCTTAAAACTAAACAAAAACCATATACCTAACCATTAAACACTTTAACCTAACTAAAAACCATTAAACCCTAACCAAAATCAAATTAACCTTCCCAAAAACCTTAAAAACTTACCAAAAAACCCTTAAACCTAACCAAAAATGCTAAACATAACCAAAAACCCCTAAACATAACCAAAAACACTAAACCTAACTAAAAACCCTTAAACCTAACTGAATATCCTAAACCTAACCAAAAAACCTTAACCCTAACCCAAAAACTTTAAACCTAACCAAAAAACCCTAAACTAAACCAAAAAACACTAAACCTATGCATAAAACCCTTAACCTAACCAAAAACCTTAAACCTAACCAAAAAACCTAAACATAAACAAAAAACTATAAACCTAACCAGAAAACCTTAAACTTAACGAAAAACACTTAAACCTAACCAAAAAAAACTAAACCAAACCAAAAGCTTAAACCTAACCGAAATCCCTAAACCTAAACAAAAAACCTTAAACCTATCCAAAAAACCTTAAACCTGTCCAAAAAACCCTTGAACCTGACCAAAAAACACTTCAACCTAACCAAAAAACCCTAAACCTAAACAAAAAACCAAAAACCTAACCAAAAAACCCAAAATCTAACCAAAAAACCCTAAACGTAACCAAAAATCAATAAACCTAACCAAAAAACCCTAAACATAACCAAAAAATCCTACAACTAATTAAAAAACCCTAACCCTAACCTAAAACACTAAACCTAACAAAAAACTTAAACTAAAACAAAAAACCCTAAACCTAACCAGAAAAACTTAAACTTAACGAAAAACACTTAAACCTAACCAAAAAACCCTAAACCAAACCAAAAGCTTAAACCTAACCGAAATCCCTAAAATTAAACAAAAAACCTCAAACCTATCAAAAAAACCTTAAACCTTACCAATTTCCTAAAAAAACCTAATCAAAAAACCTTAAACCTAACCAAAAAAGTTTAAACCTAACCAAAAAACCTTAAACCTAACAAAAAAACCTAAAACCTTACCATTAAACACTATAACCAAAATAAAAACCTATTAACCTAACCAAAAACCATTAAACCTAACCAAAAAACCTTAAAACTAAAAAAAACCTAAACAAAACCAAAAATTATAAAACTAACCAAAAACCCAAAACCTAACCAAAAAACCCTAAACATACCCAAAAATCCCTAAACCTAACCAAGAACCCCTAAACATAACCAAAAACTATAATCATAACCAATAAATCCTAAAACTAACCAAAAACCCTAAACCAAACCATAAAAAACTAAACCTAACCAAAAATCCCTAAACCTAACAAAAAACCCTATACCTAACCAAAAAACCCTAAACCTAACCAAAAAAACCTAACCCAAAAACCCTAAACCTAACCAAAAAACCCTAAATATAATTAAAAACCCTAAACCTAACCAAGAAACCCTAAACCAAACCAAAAACCCTAAACCTAATGAAAAAACCCTAAACCTTACCCAAAATGCTAAACCTAACCAAAAACCCTAAACCTAAACAAAAAACCCTACACCTAAACAAAAAACCCTAAACATAACCAAAAAAATCCTTAAACCGCACCAAAAACAATAAACCTAACCAAAAACCCTTAAACCTAACCAAAAACACAAAACCTAACCAAAAAACCGAAAATCTAACCAAAAACCCTAAACCTAACCAAAAATCAATAAACCTAACCAAAAACCCCTAAACGTAACCAAAAAACCAAAAACTAAGCAAAAAACCCTAAACCTCACCATAAAACCCTAAACCTAACAAGAAAACATAAACTAAACCAAAAAACATTGAACCAAACCAAAAACCCTAAACCTAACCAAACACACTAAACCTAACCAAAAATCCCTAAACCTTACCAAAAACACTAAACCTAACCAAAAACCTTAAACCTAAACAAATAACCATAAACCTTACCAAAAAACCTTAAAACTAACTAAAAACCATAAACCTAACCGTTAAACCCTTTAATCTAACTAAAAACCATTAAACACTAACCAAAATCCATTTAACCTAACCAAAAACCCTTAAAACTAACCAAACAACCCTTACACCTAACCAAAAAACCCTAAACAAAACCAAAAAACCATTAACCTACCCAAAAAAACCTTTAACCTAACCAAACAACCCTTAACCTAACAAAAAACCCTAAACTTAACCAAAAATCCCTAAACCTAACAAATAAACCCTAAACTAAACCAAAACACGTAAACCTAACAAAAAAGCTAAACGTAACCAAAAACCCTAAACCTAAACAAAAAATCCATAAACCTCACCAAAAATCATAAATCTAACCATTAAACCCTTTAACCTAACTAAAAACCATTAAACCTAACCAAAAACCATTCAACCTTACCAAAAGCCCTTGAACCTGACCAAAAAACCCTTAAACCTAACAAAAAACCCTAAACCTAAACAAAAACCCAAAAACCTAACCAAAAAACCCAAAATCTAACCAAAAAAACCCTAAACGTAACCAAAAATCAATAAACCTAACCAAAAACCCCTAAACGTAACCAAAAAAACCTACATCTAATTTAAAAACCCGAACCCTAACCATAAAACCCTAAACCTAACAAAAAAACTTAAACTAAACCAAAAAACATTAAACCAAACAAAAAACCCTAAACCTAACAAAAAACCCTAAACCTGACCAAAAATCCCTAAACCTTACCAAAAATCCCTAAACCTAACAAAAAACTCTAAAATTAACCAAAACACATAAACCTAACCAAAAAAACCTATACGTAACCAAAAATCCTAAACCTAACCAAAAAACCCTAAACCTAACCAAAAACCCTTAAACCTAACCAAAAACCCTTAAACCTAACCAAAAACCATTAAACCTAACCAAACCCCCTTAAACATTACCAAAAACCCTAAACCTAAACAAATAACCCTCAACCTAAACAAAAAACCCTAAACCTAACCAGAAAACCTTAAACTTAACGAAAAACACTTAAACCTAACCAAAAAACCCTAAACAAAACCAAAAGCTTAAACCTAACCGAAATCCCTAAACCTAAACAAAAAACCTTAAACCTATCCAAAAAACCTTAAACCTGACCAAAAAAACCTTGAACCTGACCAAAAAACCCTTCAACCTAACCAAAAAACCCTAAACCTAAACAAAAAACCAAAAACCTAACCAAAAAACCCAAAATCTAACCAAAAAACCCTAAACGTAACCAAAAATCAATAAACCTAACCAAAAAACACTAAACGTAACCAAAAAAACCTACAACTAATTAAAAAACCCTAACCCTAACCTAAAACCCTAAACCTAACAAAAAACTTAAACTAAAACAAAAAACATTAAACCATACAAAAAACCATAGACCTAACCAAAAACCCTACACCTGTCCAAAAATCCCTAAACTTTACAAAAAATACTAAACCTAACCAAAAACCCTAAAAGCCAAAAAAAGCAAATAACCCTAAACCTAACCAAAAAACTTAAAACTAACCAAAAACCATAAACCTACCATTAAACCCTTTAACATAACAAAAACCATTAAACCCTAACCAAAATCCATTTAACCTAACCAAAAACCCTTAAAACTAACCAAAAACACTTAAACCTAACCAAAAAACACTTAAACCTAACAAAAAAAACACTAAACCTAACCAAAAAACCCTTAAACCTTACCAAAAACCCCTAAACATAACCAAAAACCTAAACCTACCCAAAAATCCCTAAAGCTAACCAAAAACCCCTAAACCTAACAAAAAACGCTAAACTTAACCAAAAAACCCTAAACCAAACAAATATACCCTAAACTTAACCAAAAACACCAAAACCTAACCAAAAAAACCTAAACGTTACCAAAAACCCTAAACCTAGCCAAAATCCCTAAACCTAACTAAAAAACACTAAACCAAACAAAAACACTAAACCAAACAAAAACCCTAAACCTAAAATAAAACCTGAAACCAAACCAAAAAACCTTAAAACTAAAAAAACACTAAACATAACCAAAAATCCTAAACCTAACCAAAAAAAATAAACCGAACCAAAAACCCTCAAACCTAACCAAAACTCCTTAAACCTAACCAAAAACCCTTAACACTAACCAAAAACACCTAAACATAACCAAAAAATCCTAAACCTAACAAAAAACTCTAAACCTAACCATAAACCCCTAAACCTAACCTAAAAACCCTAGACCTAACCAAAAACCCTAAACCTAACCAAAAAACCCTCAACCTAACCAAAAAACACTAATCCTAACTAAAATCCCTTAAACCTAACCTAAATCCTAAACCTAACCAAAAAACCTTAAACTTAACCAAAAAACTTTAAACCTAACAAAAAACCCGACACTAAACTAAAAAACCCTAAACCTACCCAAAAAACCCTTAACCTAACCAAAAACACTAAACCTAACCAAAAAACCTAAACTTAAACAAAAACCCCAAACCTAACCAGAAAACCCTAAACATAACCAAAAATCCCACAACTAACCAAAAAACCCTAAACCTAACCAAAAACCCTTAAACCTAACAAAAAACCCTTAAACCTAACCAAAACCCTTAAAACTAACCTCAACCCTAATCCTAACCAAAAACCTTAAACCTAACCAAAAAACCCTAAACCTAACCAAAAACCCTAAACCTAACCAAAAATTCCTAAACCTTACCCAAAATGCTAAACCTAACCAAAATACCTAAACCTAAACAAAAAACCCTAAACGTAACCAAAAAATACTTAAACCTCACGAAAAACCATAAATCTAACTATTAAACCCTTTAACCTAACTAAAAACCATTAAACCTAACCAAAAACCATGAAACCTAACAAAAAAACCTTAAACCTAACCAAAAAACCCAAAACCTAACCAAAAAACCCAAAATCTAACCAAAAAACCCAAAATCTAACCAAAAACCCTAAACCTAACCAAAAACCACTAAATGTAACCAAAAAACCTATAACTAAGCAAAAAACCCTAAACCTCACCATAAAACCCTAAACCTAACCAAAAAAATTAAACTAAACCAAAAAACCTTGAACCATACCAGAAAACCCTAAACCTAACCAAACACCCTATACCTAACCAAAAATCCCTAAAACTTACCAAAAACACAAAACCTAACCAAAAACCCCAAACCTAAACAAATAACCCTAAACATAACCAAAAAACCTTAAAACTAACCAAAAACCATAAACCTAACCATTTAACACTTTAACCTAACTATAAACCATTAAACAGTAACCAAAATCCATTAAACCTAACCAAGAAACCTTAAACTGACCAAAAAACCCTTAAGCCTAACCAAAAAACCCTAAACCTAACAAAAAACCCTAAACTTAACAAAAAAGCCCTAAACCTAACAAAAAACTCTAAAATTAACCAAAACACGTAAACCTAACAAAAAAAACCTAAACGTAAACAAAAATCATAAACCTAACCAAAAAACCCTAAACCTAACCAAAAACACTTAAACTTAACCAAAAACCCTTAAACCTAACCAAAAACCATTAAACCTAACCAAACCCCCTTAAACCTTACCAAAAACCCTAAACCTAAACAAATAACCCTCAACCTAAACATAAAACCTTAAAACTAACCAAAAACTATAAACCTAACCATTAAACACTTTAACCTAACTAAAAACCATTAAACCCTAACCAAAATCCAATTATCCTTACCAAAAACCTTAAAAACTTACCAAAAATCCCTTAAACCTAACCAAAAAACCCTTAAACCTAACCAAAAATGCTAAACATAACCAAAAACCCCTAAACATAACCAAAAACACTAAACCTAACTAAAAACCCTTAAACCTAACCGAATATCCTAAACCTAACCAAAAAACCTTAACCCTAACCAAAAAACTTTAAACCTAACAAAAAAACCCTAAACTAAACCAAAAAAACACTAAACCTATGCATAAAACCCTTAACCTAACCAAAAACCCTAAACCTAACCAAAAAAAATAAACTTAAACAAAAAACCCTAAACCTAACCAGAAAAACTTAAACTTAACGAAAAACACTTAAACCTAACCAAAAAACCCTAAACCAAACCAAAAGCTTAAACCTAACCGAAATCCCTAAACCTAAACAAAAAACCTTAAACCTATCCAAAAAACCTTAAACCTTACCAATTTCCTAAAAAAACCTAATCAAAAAACCTTAAACCTAACCAAAAAAGTTTAAACCTAACCAAAAAACCTTAAACCTAACAAAAAAACCTTAAACCTTACCATTAAACACTTTAACCAAAATAAAAACCTATTAACCTAACCAAAAACTATTAAACCTAACCAATAACCTTATACCTAACCAAAAATCCTTATACCTTACCAAAAAACTTTAAACCTAACCAAAAAACCTTAAAACTAAAAAAAACCTAAACATAACCAAAAATCATTAAAACTAACCAAAAACTCAAAACCTAACCAAAAAACCCTAAACATACCCAAAAATCCCTAAACCTAACCAAGAACCCCTAAACATAACCAAAAACTCTAATCATAACTAATAAATCCTAAAACTAACCAAAAACCCTAAACCAAACCATAAAAAACTAAACCTAACCAAAAATCCCTAAACCTAACAAAAAACCCTATACCTAACCAAAAAACCCTAAACCTAACCAAAAAAAACCTAACCCAAAAACCCTAAATCTAACCAAAAAACCCTAAATATAATTAAAAACCCTAAACCTAACCAAGAAACCCTAAACCAAACCAATAACCCTAAACCTAATGAAAAAACCCTAAACCTTACCCAAAATGCTAAACCTAACCAAAAACCCTAAACCTAAACAAAAAACCCTACACCTAAACAAAAAACCCTAAACGTAGCCAAAAAAATCCTTAAACCGCACCAAAAACAATAAACCTAACCAAAAACCCTTAAACCAAACCAAAAACCCAAAACCTAACCAAAAAACCGAAAATCTAACCAAAAACCCTAAACCTAACCAAAAATCAATAAACCTAACCAAAAACCCCTAAACGTAACCAAAAAACCTAAAACTAAGCAAAAAACCCTAAACCTCACCATAAAACCCTAAACCTAACCAGAAAACATAAACTAAACCAAAAAACATTGAACCAAACCAAAAACCCTAAACCTAACCAAACACCCTAAACCTAACCAAAAATCCCTAAACCTTACCAAAAACACAAAACCTAACCAAAAACCTTAAACCTAAACAAATAACCATAAACCTAACCAAAAAACCTTAAAACTAACTAAAAACCATAAACCTAACCGTTAAAACCTTTAATCTAACTGAAAACCATTAAACACTAACCAAAATCCATTTAACCTAACCAAAAACCCTTAAAACTAACCAAACAACCCTTACACCTAACCAAAAAACCCTAAACAAAACCAAAAAACCATTAACCTACCCAAAAAACCTTTAACCTAACCAAACAACCCTTAACCTAACAAAAAACCCTAAACTTATCCAAAAATCCCTAAACCTAACAAATAAACCCTAAACTAAACCAAAACACGTAAAACTAACAAAAAAGCTAAACGTAACCAAAAACCCTCAACCTAAGCAAAAAATCCTTAAACCTCACCAAAAATCATAAATCTAACCATTAAACCCTTTAACCTAACTAAAAACCATTAAACCTAACCAAAAACTATTCAACCTTACCAAAAACCCTTGAACCTGACCAAAAAACATTAAACCAAACAAAAAACCCTAAACCTAACCAAAAACCCTAAACCTGACCAAAAATCCCTAAACCTTACAAAAAACACAAAACCTAACCAAAAACCCTAAAAGCCAAATAAGCAAATAACCCTAAACCTAACCAAAAAAACTTAAAACTAACCAAAAACCATAAACCTACCATTAAACCCTTTAACCTAACTAAAAACCATTAAACCCTAACCAAAATCAATTTAACCTAACCAAAAACCCTTAAACTTAACCAAAAAACACATTTAAACCTAACCAAAAAACTCTTAAACCTAACAAAAAAACACTAAACCTAACCAAAAAACCCTTAAACCTTACCAAAAACCCCTAAACCTAACTAAAAACCTAAACCTACCCAAAAATCCCTAAAGCTAACCAAAAACCCCTAAACCTAACAAAAAACCCTAAACTTAACCAAAAAACCCTAAACCTAACAAATAAACCCTAAAATTAACCAAAAACACCCAAACCTAACCAAAAAAACCTAAACGTTACCAAAAACCCTAAACCTAGCCAAAATCCCTAAACCTAACTAAAAAACACTAAACCAAACAAAAACCCTAAACCTAAACAAAAAACCTTAAACCTAACCAAAAAACATTAAATCTTACCAAAAACTTTAAACCTAACCAAAAAACCTGAAACCTAACCAAAAAACCTTAAAACTAAAAAAACACTAAACATAACCAAAAATCCTAAACCTAACCAAAAAAATAAACCTAACCAAAAACCCTTAAACCTAACCAAAACTCCTTAAACCTAACCAAAAACCCTTAAAACTAACCAAAAACACCTAAACATAACCAAAAAATCCTAAACCTAACAAAAAACTCTAAACCTAACCATAAACCCCTAAACCTAACCTAAAAACCCTAGACCTAACCAAAAACCCTAAACCTAACCAAAAAACCCTCAACCTAACCAAAGAACACTAATCCTAAGTAAAATCTCTTACACCTAACCGAAAATCCTAAACCTAACCAAAAAACCTTAACCCTAACCAAAAACTTTAAACCTAACAAAAAAACCCTAAACTAAACTAAAAAACCCTAAACCTACCCAAAAAACCCTAAACCTCACCATAAAACCCTAAACCTAACCAAAAAACTTAAACTAAACCAAAAAACCTTGAACCATACCAGAAAACCCTAAACCTAACCAAACACCCTAAACCTTACCAAAAATTCCTAAACCTTACCAAAAACACTAAACCTAATAAAAAACCCTAAACCTAAACAAATAACACTAAATATAACCAAAAAACCTTAAAACTAACCAAAAACCATAAACCTAACCATTTAACCCTTTAACCTAACTAAAAACCATTAAACCAAAACCAAAATCCATTTAACCTAACCAAAAAACCTTAAACTAACCAAAAAACCCTTAAGCCTAACCAAAAAACCCTAAACCTAACAAAAAACCCTAAACTTAACCAAAAATCCCTAAACCTAACAAAAAACCCTAAACCTAACCAAAAACCCTTAAACCTAACCAAAAACCCTTAAACCTAACCAAAAACCATTAAACCTAACCAAACCCCCTTAAACATTACCAAAAACCCTCAACCTAAACAAATAACCCTCAACCTAAACAAAAAACGTTAAAACTAAACAAAAACCATAAACCTAACCATTAAACACTTTAACCTAACTAAAAACCATTAAACCCTAACCAAAATCAAATTAACCTTCCCAAAAACCTTAAAAACTTACCAAAAAACCCTTAAACCTAACCAAAAACCCTTAAACCAAAACACGTAAACCTAACAAAAAAGCTAAACGGAAACAAAAACCCTAAACCTAAGCAAAAAATCCTTAAACCTCACCGAAAATCATAAATCTAACCATTAAACCCTTTAACCTAACTAAAAAACATTAAACCTAACCAAAAACCATTCAACCTTACCAAAAACCCTTGAACCTGACCAAAAAACCCTTAAACCTAACCAAAAAACCCTAAACCTAAACAAAAACCCAAAAACCTAACCAAAAAACCCAAATCTAACCAAAAAACCCTAAACGTAAGCAAAAATCAATAGACCTAGCCAAAAACCCCTAAAGGTAAACCAAAAAAACCTACAACTAATTAAAAAACCCTAACCCTAACCATAAAACCTAACAAAAAAACTTAAACTAAACCAAAAAACATTAAACCAAACAAAAAACCCTAAACCTAACCAAAAACCCTCAAAGCCAAAAAAAGCAAATAACCCTAAACCTAACCAAAAAAACTTAAAACTAACCAAAAACAAAAAACCTACCATTAAACCCTTTAACCTAACTAAAAACCATTAAACCCTAACCAAAATCCATTTAACCTAACCAAAAACCCTTAAACCTAAAAAAAACACTTAAACCTAACCAAAAAACCCTTCAACCTAACAAAAAAACACTAAACCTAACCAAAAAACCCTTAAACCTTACCAAAAACCCCTAAACCTAACCAAAAACCTAAACCTACCCAAAAATCCCTAAACCTAACCAAAACACCTAAACTTAAACAAAAACCCAAAAACCTAACCAGAAAACCCTAAACATAACCAAAAATCCTACAACTAACCAAAAAACCCTAAACCTAACCTAAAACCCTTTAACCTAACAAAAAACCCTTCAACCTAACCAAAACCCCTTAAACCTAACCAAAAACCCTTAAAACTAACCTCAACCCTAAACCTAACCAAAAATCTTAAACCTAACCAAAAAACCCTAAACCTAACCAAAAACCCTAAACCTAACCAAAAATTCCTAAACCTTACCCAAAATGCTAAACCTAACCAAAATCCCTAAACCGAAACAAGAAACCTTAAACGTAACCAAAAAATACTTAAACCTCACCAAAAACCATAAATCTAACCATTAAACCCTTTAACCTAACTTAAAACCATTAAACCTAACCAAAAACCATGAAACCTAACAAAAAACCCTAAACCTAACCAAAAAACCCAAAACCTAACCAAAAAACCCAAAATCTAACCAAAAACCCTAAACCTAACAAAAAACCCTAAACTTAACCAAAAATCCCTAAACCTAACAAAAAACCGCTAAACATAACCAAAATTCCTAAAACTTACCAAAGATCCTAAACGTAACCAAAAATCCTAAACCTAACCAAAATCCCTAAACCTAACTAAAAAACACTAAACCAAACCAAAAACCCTAAACCTAACCAAAAAACCTTAAACCTAACCATAAAAAAACCTTAAACATAACCAAAAAAACTTAAATCTAACTAAAAATCTTAAACATAACCAAAAAACCCTAAACCTAACCAAAAAATCCCAAAACCTAACCAAAAAATCTTAAACACTACCAAAAACCCCAAACCTACCCAAAAAACCTTAAACCTAACAAAAAAATTTTAAACCTAATCATAAAAACCTTAAACATATCCAAAAAACCCTATACCACACCAAAAACACTAAATCTAACCAAAAAACTTAAACATAACCGAAAACCCTAAACCAAACCAATAAAAACCCTAAACCTAACCAAAATATCTTAAACCCATCTAAAAATCCTAAACCTAACCAAAAAACCCTGAACCTAACCAAAAACCCTTAAAAATAACCAAAAACCCTTAAACCTAACCAAAACCCCTTGAACCTAAACAAAAACCCTTAAAACTAACCTCAACCTTAAACCTAATCAAAAATGCTAAACCTAACCAAAAAACCCTAAACCTAACCAAAAAATCCTAAACCTAACAAAAATATCTAAACTTAACCAAAAACCCCATAACCTAACCAAAAAACCCTAAAACTAACACAAAAACCCAAAACCTAACCAAAAAAACCCTAAACATACCCAAAAATCCCTAAACCTAACCAAAAACCGCTAAACATAACCAAAATTCCTAAAACTTACCAAAGATCCTAAACCTAACCAAAAATCCTATACCTAACCCAAAAACCCTACACCTAACCAAAAACCCTAAACCTTAACAAAAAATTTTAAACCAAACTAAAAACCCTAAACCTAACCAAAAAACCCTAAACCTAACCAAAAAACCCTAACCCTAACAAAAAACCCTAAACCTAACCTAAAACCCTAAACCTAAACAAAAAACCCAAACCTAACCAAAAAACCCTTAACCTAACCAAAAACCCTAAACCTACCCAAAAAACCTAATCTTAAACAAAAAACCCATAACCTAACCAGAAAAAACTTAAACTTAACCAAAAACACCTAAACCTAACCAAAAAACACTTAAACTAACCAAAAAACACTACAACTAACAAAAATACCTAAACCTAACCAAAAAACCCTAAACCTAACAAAAAAAACTAAAAAAACAAAAAAACCTAATCCTAACCAAAACCCCTAGACCTAACCAAAAACACTAAACCTAACAAAAAACCCTTAAACCTAACCGAAAATCCTAAACCTAACCAAAAACCCTTAACTATAAACAAAAAACTTTAAACTTAACCCAAAAAACCCTAAACTAAACCAAAAAAACCTAAACCTAACCAAAACCCTAAACCTAAACAAAAAACCTTAAACATAACCAAAAAACCTTAAACCTAACCAAAAAACATTAAACCTTACCAAAATACCTTAAACCTAACCAAAAACCCTAAACCAAACAAATAAACCATCAACCTAACCAAAAAACCTTAAACATAACATTAAACCTTAAACCTAACCAAAAAACCTTAAACATAAAAAAAAACCTTAAACCTTACCATTAAACCCTTTAAAATAACTAAAAACCTATAAACCTATACAAAAACAATTAAACCTAACCAAAAAACTGAAACCTAACCTAAAACCCTTAAAACTAACCTCAACCCTACACCTTACCAAAAATAATAAACCTAACCAAAACCCATAAACCTAAACAAAAAAACCTTAAACCTAAACAAACTCCATAACCTAACCAAAAAACTTTATACGTAACCAAAAACCATAAACCTAATCATTAAACCCTTTAACCTAACTAAAAACCATTAAACCTAACCAAATACCAATTAAACCTAACCAAAAAACCATTAAACCAAACCAAAAAATCCTTAAACCTAACCAAAAAACTCATAAATCTTACCAAAAAACCTTACACCTAACCATAAAACCTTAAACCTAACCATAAAACCTTAAACCTAACCATAAAACCTAAACCTAACCAAAAAACCCTTAAACCAAAACCCCTAAACCTAACCAAAAAACCCTAAACATACCCAAAAATTCCTAAACCTAACCAAAAACCCCTAAATGTAACCAAAAAACCCTAAAACTAAGCAAAAACCCTAAACCTATCCATAAATCCTTAAACCTAACCAAAAAAATTTAAACTAAACCAAAAAACCTTAAACCTAAACAAAAAACCCTAAAACTAACCAAAAACCCTAAACCTACTCAAAAATACCTAAACTTTACCAAAAACACTAAACCTAACCAAAAACCCTAAACCTATCCAAAAAAACCCTAAACCTAACCAAAAACCTTAAACATAACAAAAAATCCCTAAACCTTACCAAAAATGCTAAACCAAACCTAAAACCATAAACCTAAACAAAAAACCCTTAACCTAAACAAAAAACCCTAAACCTAACCAAAAAACCCTAAACCAAATAAAACCCTAAACCTAACCAAAAACCCTAAACCTAACAAAAAATCCCTAAATCTTAAGAAAATGCTAAAAACCTTAAACCTAAAAAAAACCGTAACCTAACTAAAACACCTTAAACCTAACCAAAAACCATAAACCTAACCTTTAAATCCTTTAACCAAACTAAAAACCATTAAACCTAACCAAAAACATTAAACCTAACCAAAAACCCTTAAACCTAACCAAAAAACCCTTAAACCTAACCAAAAATCTCTTAAACCTGTCCAAAAAACCTTAAACCTAACCATAAAATGCTAACCCTAACCAAAAAAAAAACTTAAACCAAACCAAAAAACCTTAAACCTGACCAAAAACCCTAAACCTAACGAAAAACCATAAACCTAACCAAAAATTTTCAACCTTAACCAAAAACGCTAAACCAAACCGAAAACCGCATACCTAAACAAAAAACCCTAAACCTAACCAAAAAAACCTTAATCATAACCAAAAACCATAAACCTAACCATTAAATCCTTTAACCTAACTAAAAGCCATTAACCCTAACCAACACCATTTAACCTACCAAAAACCCTTAAAGCTACCCAAAAAACCTTTAACCTAACCAAAAAACCCAAACTAAACCAAAAAACCTAAACTTAAACAAAAACCCCTAAACCTAACCAGAAAACCTTAAACTTAACCAAAAGCACCTAAAACTAACCAAAAAACATTAAACCAAACCAAAGCCCTAAACATAACCAAAATCCCTAAACCTAAACAAAAAACCTTAAACCTAACCAAAAATCCTTAAACCTAAACGAAAAACCTTTAACATTACCATTAAAACATTTAACCTAACCAAAAACCTATCAACCTAACCAAAAACCCCTAAACCTAACCAAAAAATGCTAAACCTAACAAAAAAACTCTAAACCTAACCAAAAACCCCTAAACCTAACCAAAAAACACTAAACCTAACTAAAATCCCTTAAACCTAACCGAAAATCCTCAACCTAACCAAAAAACATTAAACCTAACCAAAAACCCTAAACCTACCCAAAAAAACCCTTAACCTAACCAAAAACCCTAAACCTAACCAAAAAACCTAATCTTAAACAAAAAACCCATAACCTAACCAGAAAAACCTTAAACTTAACCAAAAACACCTAAACCTAACCAAAAAACACTTAAACTAACCAAAAAACACTAAAACTAACCAAAATACCTAAACCTAACCAAAAAACCTAAACCTAACAAAAAAACTAAAAAAACAAAAAAAAATTATCCTAACCAAAAAACCCTAGACCTAAGCAAAAACACTAAACCTAACAAAAAACCTTTAAACCTAACCGAAAATCCTAAACCTAACCAAAAAACCTTAATCCTAACCAAAAAACCTTAAACCTTACCAAAATACATTAAAACTAACAAAAAACCTTAAACCTAACAATAAAACCTTAAAACTAAACAAAAAACCTTAAACATAACCAAAAAACCTTAAACCTTACCATTAAACCCTTTAAAATAACTAAAAACCTATAAACCTATACAAAAACCATTAAACCTAATCAAAAAACTTAAACCTAACCTAAAACCATTAAAACTAACCTCAACCCTAAACCTAACCAAAACCCATAAACAAAAACAAAAAAACCTTAAACCTAAACAAACACCATAACCGAACCAAAAAACCTTATACCTAACCAAAAACCATAAACCTAAACATTAAACCCTTTAACCTAACTAAAAACCATTAAAACTAACCAAATACCAATTAAACCTAACCAAAAAACCCTTAAACCCAACCAAAAAATCCTTAAACCTAACCAAAAAACTCTTAAACCTGACCAAAAAACCTTACACCTAACCATAAAACCTTAAACCTAACCAAAATATCTTAAACCCATCAAAAAATCCTAAACCTTACCAAAAAAACCCTGAACCTAACCAAAAACCCTTAAAAATAACCAAAAACCCTTAAACCTAACCAAAACCCCTTGAACCTAACCAAAAACCCTTAAAACTAACCTCAACCTTAAATCTAATAAAAAATGCTAAACCTAACCAAAAACCCCTAAACCTAACCAAATAATCCTAAACCTAACAAAAATCTCTAAACTTAACCAAAAACCCCATAACCTAACCAAAAAACCCTAAAACTAACACAAAAACCCAAAACCTAACCAGAAACCCTAAACATACCCAAAAATCCCTAAACCTAACCAAAAACCACTAAACGTAACCAAAATTCCTAAAACTTACCAAAGATCCTAAACCTAACCAAAAATCCTAAACCTAACCCAAAAACCCTACACCTAACCAAAAAACCCTAAACATAACCAAAAACCCTAAACCTTAACAAAAAATTTTAAACCAAACAAAAAACCCTAAACCTAACCAAAAAACCCTAGACCTAACCAAAAAACCCTAACCCATACAAAAAACCCTAAACCTAACCTAAAACCCTAAACCTAAACAAAGAACCCATAACCTAACCAGAAAAACCTTAAACTTAACCAAAAACACCTAAACCTAACCAAAAAACACTAAAACTAACCAAAATACCTAAACCTAACCAAAAAACCCTAAACCTAACAAAAAAAACTAAAAAAACAAAATAACCTAATCCTAACCAAAACCCCTAGACCTAACTAAAAACACTAAACCTAACAAAAAAACCTTAAACCCAACCGAAAATCCTAAACCTAACCAAAAAACCTTAACACTTAACAAAAAACTTTAAACTTAACCCAAAAAACCCTAAACTAAACCAAAAAAAAACCTAAACCTAACGAAAACCCTAAACCTAAACAAAAAACCTTAAACATAACAATAAACCTTAAACCTAACCAAAAAACATTAAACCTTACCAAAATACCTTAAACCTAACCAAAAACCCTAAACCAAACAAATAAACCTTCAACCTAACCAAAAAACCTTAAACATAACAATAAAACCTTAAACCTAAACAAAAAACCTTAAACATAAACAAAAAACCTTAAACCTTACCATTAAACCCTTTAAAATAACTAAAAACCTATAAACCTATACAAAAACCATTAAACCTAACCAAAAAACTAAAACCTAACCTAAAACCCTTAAAACTAACCTCAACCCTACACCTAACCAAAAATGCTAAACCTAACCAAAACCCATAAACCTAAACAAAAAAACCTTAAACCTAAACAAACTCCACAACCTAACCAAAAAACCTTATACGTAACCAAAAACCATAAACCTAATCATTAAACCCTTTAACCTAACTAAAAACCATTAAACCTAACAAAATACCAATTAAACCTAACCAAAAAACCCTTAAACCTAACCAAAAAATACTTAAACCTAACCAAAAAACTCATAAACCTTACCAAAAAACCTTACACCTAACCATAAAACCTTAAACCTAACCAAAAAACCTTAAACCTAACCAAAAAACCCTTAAACCAAAACCCCTAAACCTAACCAAAAAACCCTAAACATACCCAAAAATTCCTAAACCTAACCAAAAACCCCTAAACGAAACCAAAAAACCCTAAAACTAAGCAAAAACCCTAAACCTATCCATAAATCCTTAAACCTAACCAAAAAAATTTAAACTAAACCAAAAAACCTTAAACCTAACCAAAAAACCCTAAAACTAACCAAAAACCCTAAACCTACCCAAAAATACCTAAACCTTACCAAAAACACTAAACCTAACCAAAAACCCTAAACATATCCAAAAAACCCTAAACCTAACCAAAAACCCTAAACATAACAAAAAATCCCTAAACCTTACCAAAAATGCTAAACCAAACCTAAAACCATAAACCTAAACAAAAAACCATTAACCTAAAAAAACCCTAAACCTAACCACAAAATCCTTAAACCTCACCAAAAACCATAAATCTAACCATTAAACCCTTTAACCTAACTAAAAACCATTAAACCTAACAAAAAACCATTAAACCTAAACATAAAACTTTAAACCTTAGCAAAAAAACCCTAAAAACCTAACCAAAAATCTCTTTAAAATGACCATAAAAACCTTAAACATAACCAAAAACCCTAAACCTAACCAAAAACCCAAAACTTAACCAAACAGCCCAAAATCTAACGAAAAAAACCTAAACCTACCCAAAAATCCCTAAACCTAACCAAAAACCGCTAAACGTAACCAAAAACCCTAAAACTGAGCAAAAACCCTAAACCTAACCAAAAAACCCTAAACCAAACCAATAAACCTTAAACCAAACCAAAAAACCTTAAACCTAACCAAAAAACCTTAAACTTAACCAAAAAACCCTAGACCTAACCAAAAACCCTAAACCTAAACAAAAAACCCTAAACATAAAAAAACCTCAAACCTAACCAAAAAATCCTTAAACCTCACCAAAAACCATAAATATAACCATTAAACCCTTTAACCTAACTAAAAACCATTAAACCAAATAAAACCCTTAAACCTTATCAAAAAACCTTAAACCTAACCAAAAAACTCTTAAAACTGGGCATAAAACCCTTAAACCTAACCAAAAAACCCTAAACCTAACCAAAACCCAAAACCTAACAAAAAAAACCATAAACATAACCAAATAACCCTAAAACTAACCAAAAACCCTAAACCTAACCAAAAACCCTAAACCTAACCAAAAATTCTAAACCTAACCAAAAAACCCTAAACCTAACCAAAAACTCTAAACCTAACCAAAAACACATAAACCTAACCAAAAACCCTAAACCGAACCAAAAACCCCTAAACATAACCCAAAACCCCTAAACCTAACCAAGAAACCCTTAACCAAACCAAAAAACCTAAACCTACCCAAAAAACCTAAACCTAACCAAAAACCGTACACCTAACCAAAAAACCTTAAACCTAACCAAAAAACCTTAAACCTAACCAAAAAACTCATAAACCTTACCAAAAAACCTTACACCTAACCATAAAACCTTAAACCTAACCAAAAAACCTTAAACCTAACCAAAAAATCCTTAAACCAAAACCCCTAAACCTAACCAAAAAACACTAAACATACCCAAAAATTCCTAAACCTAACCAAAAACCCCTAAACGTAACCAAAAAACCCTAAACCTATCCATAAATCCTTAAACCTAACCAAAAAAATTTAAACTAAACCAAAAGACCTTAAACCTAACCAAAAAACCCTAAAACTAACCAAAAACCCTAAACCTACCCAAAAATACCTAAACCTTACCAAAAACACTAAACCTAACCAAAAACCCTAAACCTATCCAAAAAACCCTAAACCTAACCAAAAACCCTAAACATAACAAAAAATCCCTAAACCTTACCAAAAATGCTAAACCAAACCTAAAACCATAAACCTAAACAAAAAACCCTTAACCTAAACAAAAAACCCTAAACCTAACCACAAAATCCTTAAACCTCACCAAAAACCATAAATCTAACCATTAAACCCTTTAACCTAACTAAAAACCATTAAACCTAACCAAAAACCATTAACCTAAACATAAAACCTTAAACCTTAGCAAAAAAACCCTAAAAACCTAACCAAAAATCTCTTTAAAATGACCATAAAAACCTTAAACCTAACCAAAAACCCTAAACCTAACCAAAAACCCTAAACCTAACCAAAAACCGCTAAACGTAACCAAAAAACCCTAAAACTAAGCAAAAACCCTAAACCTAACCAAAAAACCCTAAACCAAACTAATAAACCTTGAACCGAACCAAAAAACCTAAACCTAACCAAAAACCGTACACCTAACCAAAAAATTCTAAACATAACCAAAAAACCCTTAACCAAACCATAAACACATAAACAAAACCAAACACCCTAAACATAACCAAAAAACCCTAATCTTAACCAAAAAATACCAAAACCTAACCAAAAACACATAAACCAAACCGAAAAACCTAAACCGAACCAAAAATCCAAAATCTAAATAAAAAATCCTAAACCTAACCAATACACCATTTAACCTAACCAAAAACCCTAAACTTAACCTAAAAACTTTAAACCTAAACAAAAACCACTAAACGTAACCAAGAAACCCTTAACCAAACCAATAAACCTTAAACCTAAAAAACCTTAAACCTAACCAAAAAACCATAAACCTAACCAAAAAATCCTAAACCTAACAAAAAACTCTAAACCTAACCAAAAACCCCTAAACCTAACCAAAAAGCACTAAACCTAACTAAAAACCCTTAAACCTAACCTAAAATCCTAAACCTAAACAAAAAACGTTAAACCTAACAAAAAAACGCTAAACTAAACCAAAAAACCCTAACCCTAACAAAAAAACCCTAAACCTAACCTAATACCCTAAACCAAAACGAAAAACCCTAAACAAATCAAAAAACCTTAAATCTAACCAAAAAACCTTTAAACTAACCAAAAAATTTTAAACCTTAACATAAAACCTTAAACCACACCAAAGATCATTAAACCTAACCAAAAAACCCTAAACCTAAACAAAAACTCTAAACCTAAAAAAAATCCCTAAATCTTACCAAAAATGCTAAACCTAACCAAAACCCATAAACCTAAACAAAAAACCTTAAACCTTAACAAAAACCGTAACCTAACTAAAAAACCTTAAACCTAACCAAAAACCATAAACCTTTCCTTTAAACTCTTTAACCTAACTAAAAACCATTAAACCTAACCAAAAACATTAAACCTAACCAAAAAACCCTTAAACCTAAACAAAAAACCCTTAAACCTAACCAAAAATCTCTTAATCCTGTCCAAAAAACCTTAAACCTAACCATAAAATGCTAAACCTAACCAAAAAAAAACCTAAACCAAACCAAAAAACCTTAAACCTGACCAAAAAACCCTAAACCTAACCAAAAACCATAAACCTAACCAAAAATCCTTAAACCTTACCAAAAACGCTAAACCTAACCGTAAACCGCATACCTAAACAAAAAACCCTAAACCTAACCAAAAAACCTTAATCCTAACTAAAAACCATAAACCTAACCATTAAATCCTTTAACCTAACTAAAAGCCATTAACCCTAACCAACACCATTTAACCTACCAAAAACCCTTAAACCTACCAAAAAAACTTAAACCTAAGAAAAAAATTTTAAACCTAATCATAAAAACCCTAAACAGAACCAAAAACCCTAAACCTAATCAAAAAATTCTAAAACCTAACCAAAAACACATAAACCTTACCAAAAACAGTAAACCGAACCAAAAACCCCTAAACATAACCAAATAACCCTAAAACTAACCAAAAACCCTAAACGTAACCAAAAACCCTAAACCTAACCAAAAACACATATACCTAACCAAAAACCCTAAACCGAAACAAAAACCCCTAAAAATAACCAAAATCCCTAAACCTAACCAAAAAATACCAAAACCTAACCAAAAACACATAAACCAAACCGAAAATGCTAAACCGAATCAAAAACCCAAAACCTAAATAAAAAATCCTAAACCTAACCAAAACACCCTTAAACCTAACCAAAACCCTAAACTTATCCTAAAAACTTCAAACCTAACCAAAAACCACTAAACCTAAAAAGAAACCCTTAAGCAAACCAATAAACCTTAAACCTAAAAAACCTTAAACCTAACCAAAAAACCATAAACCAACACAAAAAACATTAAACCTAACCAAAAAACCTTAAACCTATCCATTAAAACCTTAAACATAACCAAAAATCTTTAAACCTAACTAAAAATCTTAAACCTAACCAAACAACCCTAAACCAAAAAAAAATATCCAAAACCTAACCAAAATCCTAATCATAAACAAAATCTTAAACCTACCCAAAAAACCCTAAACCTAACTAAAAACCCTAAACATAAAAAAAAACCAAAACTAACCAGAAAACCTTAAACCTAACCAAAAAACCTTAAACCTAACCAAAAACCCTAAACCTAACCAAAAATCCTAAACTTAACCAAAAAACCCTAAACGTAACCAAAACACCCTATAACCTAACCTAAAACCCTAAACATAACCAAAAACCCTAAACCTAACCAAAAAATACTAAAACCTAACCAAAAACACATCAACCTAACCAAAAACACATCAACCTAACCAAAAACTGTAAACCTAACCAAAAACCCTAAACCTAACCAAAAAACCCTAAACCTAACCAAAAACCCTAAACCTAACCAAAAAAACCCCAAACCTAACAAAAAACCCTAAACCAAACCAAAACACCCTAAAGCTAACAAAAAATCTTAAACCTAACCAAAAAACCCTTAACCTAACCAAAAAACACTAAACCTAACTAAAAACCCTTAACCTAACCAAAAACCCAAAAAACAAACCAAAAAACCCTAAACCTAACCAAAATCCCTAAACCTAACCAAAAAACCCTAAACCTAACTAAAAAACCTTAAACCTAACCAAAAAACCTTAAACCTAACCAAAGACCCTTAAACCTTACCATTAAACCCTTTAATCTAACTAAAAACCTATAAACCTAAACAAAAACCATTAAACCTAACCAAAAAACCTTAAACCTAACCAAAAAAAATTAAACCTTAACAAAAAAACTTTAAACCTAACCAAAAAACCTTAAACCTAACCAAAAAACCTTAAAACTAAAAAAAACCGTAAACATAACCTATAAGCCTAAACATAACCAAAAAAACCCTAAACCTAACCAAAAACCCTTAAAAATAACCAAAAACCCTTAAACTTAACCAAAACCCCTTAAACCTAAACAAAAACCCTTAATACTAACCTCAACCCTAAACCTAACCAAAAATGCTAAACCTAACCATAAACCCCTAAACCTAACCAAAACATCCTAAACCTAACAAAAATCTCTAAACTTAACAAAAAACCCCATAACCTAACCAAACAACCTTAAACCTAACCAAAAAACCCTTAAACAAAAACCAAAAAACCATTAAACCTAACCAAAAAATCCTAAACCTAACACAAAAACCCAAATCCTAACCAAAAACCAAAACCTAACAAAAAACCCTAAACATACCCAAAAATCCCTTAACCTAACCAAAAACCCCTAAACGTAACCAAAATTCCTAAAACTTACAAAAAATCCTTAACCTAACCAAAAACCCTAAACCTAACCCAAAAACCCTAAACCTAACCAAAAAAACCTAAACCTAACCAAAAAACCCTAAACCTAACCAAAAAACCCTAACCCTAACAAAAAACCCTAAACCTAACCTAAAACCCTAAACCGAAACGAAAAACCCTAAACCTAACCAAAAAACGCTAAACCTAACCAAAAAGCCCTGAACATAACCAAAAAACCCTAACAAATCAAAAAACCTTAAATCTAACCAAAAAACCTTAAACCTAACCAAAAAATCTTAAATCTAAATAAAAAACCTTAAACCACACCAAAGATCATTAAACCTAACCAAAAAACCCTAAACCTAACCAAAAACCCTAAACGTAACAAAAAATCCCTAAATCTTGCCAAAAATGTTAAATCTAACCAAAACCCATAAACCTAAACAAAAAAACCTTAAACCTAAACAAAAACCGTAACCTAACAAAAAAACCTTAAACCTAACCAAAAACCATAAACCTTTACTTTAAACTCTTTAACCTTACTAAAAACCATTAAACCTAACCAAAAACATTAAACCTAACCAAAAAACCCTAAACCTAAACAAAAAACCCTTAAACCTATCCAAAAATCTCTTAAAACTGTCCAAAAAACCTTAAACCTAACCATAAAATGCTAAACCTAACCAAAAAAAACTTAAACCAAACCAAAAATCCTTAAACCTGACCAAAAAACCCAAAACATAACCAAAAACCATAAACCAAACCAAAAATCCTTAAACCTTACCAAAAACGCTAAACCTAACCGTAAACCGCATACCTAAACAAAAAATCCTAAACCTAACCAAAAAACCTTAATCCTAACCAGTAACCATAAACCTAACCATTAAATCCTTCAACCTAACTAAAAGCCATTAAACCCTAACTAACACCATTTAAACTACCAAAAACACTTAAACCTACCCAAAAAACCTTTAACCTAACCGAAAAACCTAAACTTAAAAAAAAAACCCTAAACCTAAGCAGAAAACGTTAAACTTATCCAAAAACACCTAAACCTAACCAAAAAACACTAAACCAAACCAAACCCCTAAACCTAACCAAAATATCTAAATCTAAACAAAAAACCTTCATCCTAACCAAAAAATCTTAAACCTAACCAAATAACCTTAAACCATACCAAACCTTCTTTAAACGTAACCAAAAAAACTTAAACCTAACCAAAAATCCTTAAACCTAACCGAAAAACCTTTAACTGTACCATTAAACCATTTAACCTAACTAAAAACCAATAAACCTAACCAAAAAACCTTAAACCTAACCGAAAAACCTTAATCATTACCAAAAAACTTTAAACCTATCCAAAAAACTTAAACTTAACCAAAAAACCTAAAAATTAAAAAAAAAAACCTAAACATAACCAAGAATCCTAAACCTAACCAAAAAACCCTAAACCTAACCAAAAAACGCTAAACCTAACCAAAAAGCCCTGAACATAACCAAAAAACCCTAAACAAATCAAAAAACCTTAAATCTAACCAAAAAACCTTTAACCTAACCAAAAAATCTTAAACCTAAACAAAAAACCTTAAACCACACCAAAGATCATTAAACCTAACATTAAAACCCTAAACCTAACCAAAAACCCTAAACCTAAAAAAAAATCCCTAAATCGTACCATAAATGCTAAACCTAACCAAAACCCATAAACCTAAACAAAAAACCTTAAACCTTAACAAAAAACCTTAAACCTTAACAAAAACCGTAACCTAACTAAAAAACCTTAAACCTAACCAAAAACCATAAACCTTTCCTTTAAACTCTTTAACCTAACTAAAAACCATTAAACCTAACCAAAAACATTAAACCTAACCAAAAAACCCTTAAACCTAAACAAAAAACCCTTAAACCTAACCAAAAATCTCTTAAACCTGTCCAAAAAAACTTAAACCTAACCATAAAATGCTAAACCTAACCAAAAAAAACTTAAACCAAACCAAAAAACCTTAAACCTGACCAAAAAACCTTAAACCTAACCAAAAACCATAAACCTAACCAAAAATCCTTAAACCTTACCAAAAATGCTAAACCTAACCGTAAACCGCATACCTAAACAAAAAACCCTAAACCTAACCAAAAAACCTTAATCCTAACCAAAAACCATAAACCTAACCATTAAATCCTTTAACCTAACTAAAAGCCATTAAACCCTAACCAACACCATTTAACCTACCAAATACCCTTAAACCTACCCAAAAAACTTAAACCAAAAAAAAAATGTTAAACCTAATCATAAAAACCTTAAACATAACCAAAAACCCTATACCACACCAAAAACCCTAAACCTAACCAAAAAACTTAAACATTACCAGAAACCCTAAACCAAACCAATAAAAATCCTAAGCCTAACCAAAATATCTTAAACCTATCAAATAATCTTAAACCAAACCAAAAAAACCTAAACCTACTCAAAAAAACCCTTAAATATAACCAAAAAACCTTCAACCTAACCATAAAAACCTTAAACATAAACAAAAAACCTTAAACCTATCCAAAAAACCATAAACCTAACGAAAAAACCTTAAAGCTAACCAAAATTCTTCAACCTAACCAAAATCCCTAAACCTAACCAAAAACACTTAAACATAACCAAAAACCCTTAAACCTAACCTAAAAAACCTTAAAACTAACCAAAAACACTAAACATAACCAAAAACCCTAAACCTAACCAAAAACACATCAACCTAACCAAAAACCGTAAACTTAACCAAAAACCCTAAACCTAACCAAAAAACCCTAAACCAGACTAAAAACCCTAAACCTAACCAAAAACCCTAAACCTAACAAAAAACCCTAAACCGAACAAAAACACCCTAAAGCTAACAAAAAAATCTTAAACCTAACCAAAAAACCCTTAACCTAACCAAAAAACACTAAACCTAACTAAAAACCCTTAACCTAACCAAAAACCCAGAAACCAAACCAAAAACCCTAAACCTAACCAAAAAATCCTAAACCTAACAAAAAATTCTAAACCTAACCAAAATCCCCTAAACCTAACCAAAAAACATTAAACCTAACTAAAAACCCTTAAACCTAACCTAAAATCCTAAAACTAAACAAAATACGTTATACCTAACCAAAAAACCCTAAACTAAACCAAAAACCCTAAACCTACCCAAAAAAAACTTTAACCTAACCAAAAAATTTAAACCTAAACAAAAAACCTTAAACCACACCAAAGATCATTAAACCTAACCAAAAAACCCAAAACTTAACCAAAAACCCTAAACCTAACAAATAATCCCTAAATCTTAACAAAAATGCTAAACCTAACCAAAACCCATAAACCTAAACCAAAAACCTTAAACCTAAACAAATACTGTAACATAACTAAAAAACCTTAAACCTAACCAAAAACCATAAACCTTTCCTTTAAACTCTTTAACCTAACTAAAAACCATTAAACCTAACCAAAAACATTAAACCTAACCAAAAAACCCTTAAACCTAAACAAAAAACCCTTAAACCTAACCAAAAATCTCTTAAACCTGTCCAAAAAACCTTAAACCTAACCATAAAATTCTAAACCTACCAAAAAAAAAACTTAAAGCAAACCAAAAAACCTTAAACCTGACCAAAAAACCCTAAACCTAACAAAAAAACCTAAACCTAACCAAAAAACCGTATACCAAACCAAAAACCCTTAAAAATAACCAAAAACCCTTACACCTACCCAAATAAACCATTCTACCTAACCAAAAAACCTAAACCCTAACCAAAATACCTTAAACCTAACCAAAACAACTTAAACCTAACCAAAAAACCTTAAACCTTACAAAAAACCTAAAACTAACCAATAAACCTTAAATTTAACAAAAAAACATAAACCTAACCAAAAAACACTAAACCTAACCAAAAAACCCTAAACATAACCAAAAAACCCTAAACCTAACCAAAACCTTACACCTAAACAAACAAACTTAAACATAACCAAACTACCTTAAACCTAACAATAAAACCTTAATCCTATACCAAAAAAACCTTAAACCTAACCAAAACAACTTATACCTAACCAAAAACCTTAAACGTAACCAAAAACCCTTTACCTAACCAAAAACCCTTAAACCTAACCAAAATTTTATAAACCTAACCAAAAAAAACATAAACCAAACAAAAAACCCTAAACCTAACCAAAAACACTTAAACCATAACCAAAAAACCCTTTCACCTATCCAAAAAACCTAAACATAAGCAAAAAATGTTAAACCTAACCAAAAAACCTTAAACATAACCAAAAAACCATTAACCTAACCAAAAAACCTTGAACCTAACAAAAATAGATTAAACATAACCAAAAAACCATAAACATAACCTAAATTACATAAACCTAACCAAAAAACCTTAAAACTATCCAAAAAACATTAAACCTACCAAAACACCTTAACCCTAACCAAAAACCTTAAACCAACCAAAAACCTAAACCAAACGAATAAACCTTAAACCAAACCAAAAACCTTAAACCTAACAAAAAAAACTTAAATGTAACCCAAAAACCTTAAACATAACCACAAAACCCTAAACCTAACCAATAACCCTAAAACCTAAACAAAAAAAACTTAAATGTAACCCAAAAACCTTAAACATAACCACAAAACCCTAAACCTAACCAATAACCCTAAAACCTAAACAAAAAACCCTTAAACCCAACCAAAATCATTCAAACCTAACCAAAAAACCCTAAACTTAACCAAAAAACACTTAACCTAACCAAAAACCTTAAACCTAACCAAAAAACAGTAAACCTATCCAAAATACCTTAAAACTAACCAAAAAGAACCTTTATCCTAAACCAAAAACCTTAAACCTAACCAAAAAACAGTAAACCTTACCAAAATACCTTAAAACTAACCAAAAAGAACCTTTATCCTAACCCAAAAACCTTA
>PNEQ01024615.1:25506-66728 GCA_003012365.1 Medauroidea extradentata | reverse complement strand
TCTCTATCCCGAAGGGTTCGATAGATATCAATAGTTGATTGGAAACACATTTAACGTCTTTTCAGCCCCTTAAAAGTTGAACTTCGAAAAATCCTTAAATTGGCTAATATGCATTTTTACGAGTGTCCTATTAAAGTAAAAATCACGATGATAGGCCGTCGGGTTCGAGCTCTATCGACGTTTCTTCGGAAACACATTTTACCCCTTAACCCCCTTAGAGGTCGAATTTCGAAAAATCCCTTCTTAGTTCTCGCCTACGACCTGAAGGGAACCCCCACAAAAAATTTCACGATTCTAGGTCCAGTGCTTTGGGCTGCAGTTTGATATGTCAGTCAGTCAGTCAATCAGTCACCTTTCATTTTTATATATATATATATAGATTGACATGGCCACGTCTGACTGGGCCAATGATAACTCTTGTGGGCCGCTATGTAATATTTGTGATTCGTCTTCGAACAACTACATAACCATCCTCCAACCATAGAAGCAATGGCCGAAAAGTGTTTTGAAAAATACGGCGGTACGAAATATTCTTGCGATTTTTCCGCTATCTCTAGCAGAGGCTTATCATTGTATACAAACATATACGTGCAAGTGATGCTTTCTTCAAGGATCTTATCGAGGTTTAAAGGAAGGTGATATAACTCACGACATACATAGTCACCAAGAAGAAACACTACTTTCTTAGTAGGATTATAGTTTAATTTATTGGATCCGAGTTAATACTCACGTACATCTCAACGAGTTTATTTAGAAAAGGTTTCGTATTTTCAGACATGTGTGGTTTCGAACGTTTGTTCCTCGTTCACAAACGAGTTACTGATAGTCTTGGCCATCACTAAAAAAAACTAACTTTTAAAAGGCGCTGGCTACCAGTGGCATAGGGTAGTCGTGTCCTAAGACGTGCTGTACTGTATCAGTTCCGACTTTATGCTCTGAGAACGTGCAGTTGCGTTGCAGAGACCCAGGTGTATTCTTAGAGAGTACGTACTTGCCTCGTGTATTCAGCTGGCTTGAGAGTGTGACTGCCCTTACAAGTCTAACGGTTCCACACACAAATTCTTTTTGTGTATAGTCATTGATTAACTCAGTGCACCTTGGAACACACTGCGCAACGCCACTGCTGCCTACCTCGGAGCCATATTGTGAGGGATCTACCTGTTAAATATAATGAATGGCTCAGTACCGGTAGAAACGACATATACGCTTCGCAGTAAAAAAAACTTTTGTTGTCACAGCAAAGCGTTTGTTTAAGAGTCCCTGTTACTTATTGTGATGAGTTTATTTTAATTTCTTACTTATTAAGAATTTGGTAAGATTTAATTTAAAATATTTAAATAGGGACGCAGCTAATAACTGTACCTTTCATTATGTACTATGTAATCGCAAAATTAAAGCTTAGCCATTAAATAATTAAGGTAATTTAAATATTAAAATAAACGTTCACTCTCACCAAATAATAAACACTAAATACCTCCCAGTACCAACTTCATCTAATAATACACACCTAACAGTACAGTGTAATGTTCCTATTAAGAGACATTGCCGGTTATTCGTCACATCCTTCACTTATTAAACGAAGATGAATATTATTAACAAAAGACGTGACGCAGCATCTTAAATATTAGCCACTGAATAACAAACTTACCGTAAAAAAATTTTTTTTGTTCAAAAGTTACAAAATGATAACAGAAACTATGTTATTGATAAGAAATTGTATTTGAAATTCTGTGGTGATGATAATTGTGGTATTTTCAATACAACTTTATGTTGAAAGAAATTCGTGCCTTTGTTACAAAGAAACGTGTATTATTTAAACATTTTTGTGATAAAATGTGACACGAAACGTTGGTTTTCCATAATTGCATTGCTGTAGGTAAAAATACTTTACCACAAGCTGAATATCTTTGCGGCAAAGTTACTTTGCAATGGATCATATTCAAAGAAAATGTTGTGGTAACGAACTTTTTTTTTTTTTTACTGTGACAAGTGAAGTTTTTGTTTATCTCTGTGAGGCCCACATAAGACATTTTAAGGCGTTTTTCGAATACTCTGAAAACTACGAAAGTGGGTTTGTTTATTATCAAGAACGTTATCGCATTTTTTCCTACGTTCGTATTCTTGTAGCAGTGTTTTCCTATTCTCAGTGCAGAAAATACATGTTATCCAAAAGTGACTTTATTAAAGTTGGTTGTGCACCACCGAATGTAATTGGGATTCGTATTTTATTAGTTTTTTTCTAAATTGTTAAGTGTCTATTTGGTATAGTGTACTTGCGAATGATATCACAATCCTATGACAATACTGGGTTGTAAACGTCGTAATTTAATATAATTCAGCACAGCTGTACATTCTATACATGTACTAAAGAAACAATCCTAAACTGTTGCGTAGTACCCACCGGTTTGTTTGTAATTTGTCCTTTCATGACGTTCTTAAGTGTGAAATATTTTAACTGACCAATTTAATAATAAAAAATTACACAGACTAGCGTCTTAATTAACCCGTTTTGTTTCTATAAAACGATTTGACAGCTATATTAATTTTCCGTTGCAGATTTCTTTCTGAATTGCACTTAATCTAGACCCTAGACTTATCACATCAAATCTTTGTTATTATGATTGAAATGAACGTTTGTTTCAGCTTCAGGTTTCAAAGTTCACTGACTAACATTTAAACAAAATAACTAGACAGGTTTTAGTAACATAGGTTAATTTTGTTAAGACTTTTTTTTTGCGGAACAGTGAGTAAAACTTGACAACTATTCTTCGTCACACTTCCTAACGTACTTCTGTACCGCTAAACATCTGGCACGGTGCAATATCACAAAAATTTTTATTGTTATATCAAATAAGCCCTACTTTATTTAAAGTACATCCTCACCGACACGGCTTTGTAAAGTGAAGGTAAAGTATATGTAAAGTTAGAGTGTGAATTTTAAAACAGTCATTTTAGTGAGTTTCATCGCACGTTGCGTGAAGATTTATAGCAGCTCTTGCCGAAGTCACTTCGCAGATAAAATAAAAACAGCGAGGAAATTTTTCAAATTAATAGCGTGCTTAGCTCTCTTCAGATCCACAGCGGAGTTAAAAGTTCGTGAAGTAAGGAGAACAGATTCATCTCTCTTGCCTGCTCATTTTTGCTGAAGCACGTGCTATCGTGGTAGAAATTTTCTCACGGCAATTAAACCTTAAGAAGGATGAGCTACCTTATAAATGATTCATCTCTTTCCGTGGTACATATATCTTGAAAAACTGTGACGTTATGAAGAATGGTATGCAAAATTAAAGGAATTAAATGGTTTCTCTGTTAAGGGTTCTGATAACGATATCTTACATTTCTTCCTTACTTCTTCCCGGTAGTAAATTAAAATTATGCTTAACATAACTACAGTCATATTAAATTATGTGCTAGGAAGTTACCGCGTTTTGCTCATTGTCGTCAGAGCCTTACTTACAGGCTTGTTTTGAAGCAAATAGGTATCGAAATCAAATTTTTGTCATATAACGGATTTGTGGGACGTTGAAAGAGTAAATTATGTTAGGTTTCGTGTACTCTAACATCTGCTCTATGTGTTTTTAAGCTGTATATATTTTTGTATTCCTATAATGTGATCTGCGATTGCCTAAGACTAAGATTTGTAAAAGTGTTTAGATATGCCTTGAAATGTGTACAAAAAAGGTGTAAATTAAAGGGAAAGGCGAAGAGATTATATGAAATTTTCGGAAATACTTACACTTTGAGAAGTCCTTTGCACTTTAAAGCACAAACAACCTGTCTTTAACCCAGCGCCAATAAGTTTCACTCAGATATATGTATGTAAACTATTAAACACAATAATTCAGTGTTAGTGTTAATAGAAAAAAATAATTTTTCATAAACACAACAGAAAAAATATAAGCCAATATTCAAAATTTAAAAAAATTTTCTTGAACTCCCAAGGTTTGCCATAATACTTCGTGGTTTGATTAACCAAAGTAATTTAGAGAAAATTTCTTATTTATTGAAAATGTAATTTAATTTGTTACTTAAATTTGGTTGTCGAAATCAGGAAAAAATATATCTCACAAATCTTTCTGTTTGCGGTTTGATCGAAATTTTGCTCTGGTATTCAATGTCCTTAGTTTTAAAAGTTTTAATACTTTTCTTGATAAGTTCACGTTCCTACGAGCTTTTCGGCTACAAACTCAGATATTTTATAAGAAGCAGTGTTTAATTAATTTCACGAAATACATTCTTATAATGTAGTGAAATATTAATCAGCTCATGTATCTAACACTTGAAGCAAGTTTTTTTCTGTTGTGAATACACTATAAGAAATAACGAATTTACACTAACTTCTCAAAAATTATGCTGTCAATAAACCCTAAATTTAATAGTATGTACCAAAAAACTAAAAAAGAAATTAATATTGGCTGTATTTGAATCTTTATTGAACATTATTTTAACGTTTTACTTGGGTTTTACCGCAAAAGTATTGATTTGAGAATATATTTCGAAAAGAGATTTCACAGTCGTTTGAAAACCATAAGAAAAGGTTCTTGATTAACAATATGCTAACAATGTAGATGCATATATGCTTCAGTTTACTTACAGGCTTATTACTGAAATTATCTAAATTTTTACGAATTAAAACAGCGTTTACTCAAGGATTTCCGAGTATAATTGCAAAACAAATTAACAAACTGAAAATTTTGTTAGTTAAATAATACATAAGTTAAATTTTTTTTAATAAAGGCAAACAAAATGCCATTTTTGCATGAAAATTCTGTTTACGTTTGATCTTGTAGCAATAAAAAAATTTGCAGCATAACTTTGGAGCATTGTTATATGAATAAAAAACTATCATCATTTTTAATTTAATCTGGCAAGGATTCTTAGGTCATGATTTTATTTCATTTTATAATATTCATTGACACTCTGCATAAAATAGACAGTTTGGGAACCAATACTTCTGTAGGATTTATTATTTCTTTGTTAATTCGGTGTTAAGAATTTCTAATGAATTTGAAATTTTCTCAGATCTCTTTTGATTTCAGTCACTCAACAAAAGCTGAAATTCTGTTCCATTGATATGTAAACGTGGAAGTCAAAATATGATTTTAATTTAATGAAATAGTATAGGTTGGATGGTTATTAGCTGATGATAATTACTCTAAATTACGTTTAGAGAACATAAATCGCATGATACTGCAACTACCATATAATGACAGGCATTATTTACGAAGGAGAAATTTGTTAAATATAACTTTTTGTCCATATAATCATATGTGATCTTTTGTGTACCTCTATCAAAACCGGAACGAAATGCAGTTACAAACCAAGTTTTCTGCTATTGTACTCCTGCCGAATTGTTAATTTAAGGTCATAAATAACACTGGGCGCATATTTACTAAAACATGTAGAATTAAAACAAACCATTTATAGACTGTTCACAATAAAGTGAGTACTACTTAAATTTGTCTTTCTTTCATACCATTTTACAATCATCTGTAATATTGTTGACTTGATAAATTCCCTGCAACAAAAACCAGTGTAAACATTCCCCCAATTTCAAAACCTAAAGTATTTGACCCAAATAAAAGAAAGTTTATGGACATCAAAAGTGTTGGGGAGCGCTTAGTTTAAAGTGAACAGACTATATCAATATTGTCAGTAGGAAATTTAAACAATTTTCTTTCTGTTCAGTATGCTAGTAATTTATATATAAAAATCAGAAACAGGCTACTGCTTATGTTCAATATAATGTAATTTTATATAAATATTTTTCATGTGTGTATAGATTACAAAATACGTCGGTTAAAACGCAACTGTGCAAGTAAATAATTAGTGATAATTATGCATACAGCTTACATTCACATTGTATTCAACAATTAATGTGAATTTATTCATTTGCTGCGTAAATTACCTGGCTATATTTCTAAACATTATTGCTAAACTATTGTAACAGAACAAATATAATTAATAACTTATTACGTATAAAGGAGTTCAACAACGCGTGGATCAAGGACGATGTCAACTCTAAAGTCTTGCTAAACTTACATAATGTTTAGACTTGGCTTTTTTTTTTACATCTCGGCGCGGCTCACATTATTGCTGGATGGATTTCGACAGTTTTTTTTAGTACCCTGGAAACTATGATCATATTAGCATTTTCATTCCCAAAAACTCTGGTAAGCACCTACTCATATTTTTTCCCCTTTCTTTTTTTCCTGTAGCATTATATGCCTCGTTCGTATAACGAACGTGTTTTATTTCGATCGCGATTTCGTGAACGGTGGTTTAGCACCAACTAGTAAAGTTGAGTGCGTAAATCATTACCTTTGCTCTCCCCAGGGTTCTGGTAAAGTTGATTCTACTGCAGGTTATAAATAACACGTGTTTTCTTAAGGAACCGATTGACTCAGGGAAATGTTTTACAACTAGTTGCGCTGCTTTTGCTAAGGGGTGTAGTAAAATGCGAGACCGTAGTGAAACTATTTTTAACTAGGCTTGACGAAAATAGGAGTCATGTAATTTAATTTTGAAGGTATAAACAAACAACTTTTGGGCTTTTAAATTATCATCTTCGTGTAAGTTTATGCTCACGAAACTCTGTGATTGGTCAGTTTACATTCCTTACAGTGTAACAAGCAGCAGAAATTGTCCCTTGCCAATCTAATAACATTGAGATTTCTGAACTGTAGCTCTGGGGTAGAGTATTCGTGTGATAAGTTATATGCCTCGCTTGACCGAAGGACACACATGCAATGTGGTAGGTAGTGTCTCAGAAGACGCATGTGTGTGCGATACAGGACACAGACAGTGCGTGTTGAGATGCTCGCGTTTCCTCGGTCGCTGTTGCGCTGTCGATCGCTCGGGGGTGATGGCCCTTGACATGGCGGGGCTCGGCGTGTGGCAGGTGAAGATGCGAGGGTTGCAGCCCGCCCAGGGGTCCAAGAGCTAGCAAGGGCTGGGTGGGTCCCTTCATCCCTCCAACCCCTTGTGCAGCGCCACTTCTACCCTCCGCGACCCTTCTGCCCGGCGATAAGACGGTGAAATACGGCCGCGCAGCCCCCTGCACTTAACTGCCGCAAGTTCTGGGAACTCAGCGCCCGCCCTTAATACTTCCCCAAACGAATTGCGCCGTCGGCGGCCAAAAGTAGCCTCATAAATACTGAGCTGTTCCTGCAGGCGAGGCCCTTTTTCTCCGGTTAATAAACCTCTTCTGCAACCCCTCCCCTCGATCCCGTGTGCTTCGGCCGAGCGCTCTGTGCCGCTGTAAAAATATGATCCGCGAGTCATTACTAGCCCGTGTTGCACTTCCCACAACAGTGAAATACCTCAAAAGAATGTGCATTATTATTAATGTGGCAATCATCCTCGACTTGGTAGCAACTAAAACCCGCACTTTTTATAACATCCCTCTTTTTTACCCTACAAAGCTATTTTTAAAACTTACGAAATGAAAGGGATACTTACTGAAATACGTTAAGCGTGTTATTTGTTAAAATTTTTATTACCACTTATTAACTACCGTACTGCCTTTTCTGTTTATCTGCCAGTTCTTCTAGGAGTAGATAACAAGCAAATAAAAGCTATATTTTTAATTATGAAAAAAATTGTATGCTCACTCTTCAACTTCAATTCAAACCCCACGACACTTGCACTTGGAACTAACGTGTAAGCTTTTGCTTAGCGAAAAAAAATTATATAAGTGTTTATCTACATCACAATAAAAGAAGTAACGTGGACTTCAAATTACAAGAAAAAAGTACATCTAATTTTAGTTAACGTTTAACCATAATTTAATCTTATATGAAATAATTAAAAAGAAATGACGTAATTATTCTAGTAGCCATTCTCCATATGTTAGTGGCAAACGCTTATGCGATGAGAATTTCTGTAGCTGTTTTAGAAACTTAGTGTGCTGCGCTTAACATCTGTCCTGTGATATATGGCATAGACAGCGATTTCAAAGGGTTAATTTTCGTCATTACATCGCTTTTGGACGAATCACGAATCTTCCTCTCAGTAATGTAAATTATAATTGGACTGCGATAAGTTGATTTCTGGAGAATTCTAAGAACAAAGGTTAGGTTCAAATGCTTGAAAACTAATTTTTTTTTCTTTTTATGCCTTGTTTCTCAATAATTGTAAAAACATTGAACAATAGCAAATTAAAACACTTTCTTGAAGCCAATTTACGAAAATTAAACAATAGCAATCCTAGACAATAGTTTTAACCAACGTTTTCAACAAAATTGTTTCCAGTGTTATGAACTTCTGAGGCACAATCTCTGACGCCGGAACCTCGTGCATTTAACTACAATGCAAGAAATCATGCATAACGAATTAATAATTCTGGATAAATATTTACTTATTAAGTTGGCAAATTCCATTATCTAGGATTGTCATTGAATATTTCATCCATATTGGTTTCGTAAAAAGCGTAGAAATAAATTGCTGTTTTCAGCGTTTATTTATCTACCACACACTCTTAAGAGGTACACTTCTGTTCGTATCATCAGTAATTTAATGACCTTCTACAACATTCAATTTATTTTCTAAATTGGAATTCTCACCATCCTTATTTTGAACGAGTCAGTTTTGTAAATCACACACTACAGCTACGCTAAACTCATTGATCAAACGCTAAGATTTTAACTCTCACATTCTTCAACAGAACTATATAATACATTGCGATATGTAAATGGGTAGTAACAGTTTTTCCACTTGGGTTATTTGATACCTGTATCTAAAACTACCCATGATTTATTTTAGATTTCTCTAACGTAAGTTGCTTTTAAAAAAAATATGGTAATTGTTCAGCACATTTCAGCAATATATTTGCACGTTATTTTTCGGCCAGCGGAGTACATTAGGCCATTAACATCAGCGCAAATACTTGAAGTATTTGTTCAAGTAACGAGATGTCTCACAATACCAAACATTACGATGCTATTTCAAGTTTGGACAGTTTGAAGTAAAGAATCTAATATATATGAATGATATTTAATTATTTTCAAATACTCCTACTTCATGTTAATTATGTTCAAATACTCCTACTTCAAGTATCCAGTGTAACCATTAGTGTTTCCCAATTACTCTAGATATTCATCCAGACGTGACAATCACACATTCGTGGCTTGTCGAGAATATTATATTCCAGTACTCCTTGCAGCACAAGTCAGTTGCCATACAAACTACTCTACTCAAATCTGTAATCTATTCAACTCGACAGTTTTTGGTCAGTTAGTGCTTCTTCTTGTGTAATTATGAAATAAGAACACTCGTTTGCAAATTTTGCTATTTAGTCTATTGTAAGCTGTACATGCGAATTTCAGACATAAGAGTAAATTTCAGCACATATAAGTATAAGTTGGGCCAGGTTATTGTTAACCCAGGATTTTGAGCTCAGCTTAACTGTTTATCTTGTGCCACATGTAAAGTAAAACAACTAGTGACCAAATTCAAATTGCCAACTTATATGTTTTCTTTTATATTTTTAAAGCTTATGTGGTGTCGTCTTCACCAATGTGATAATGTAGCTTGAACCTAACAATGAAACATATTTATCACTATCACAAATATCAGCTATGGATACACTATTTTAATGATTACATGCTACTCGTGTGTTTGTTATCAATCATGCTAACGGAAGCTACTCGGCCCAGTATGAATTGAATTGTAAATATCCATAATACAACTATGTATCTTATATATCTTAGTTTAGTGTTACGTAAAATAATGCCGTGTTGTAAAATTTGCTACTTGTAACCTAATCAACCGCCGCTTTGCAACTTCGCCGCAGAGAATTCAGTAATGCCTTTGCGTTCAACGATTGTGTGTTGAACTGTCCAGTAAGATTTACACTGTCCGTTATGGGAATCTGAGATGCTAATGGTCTTGCAACCGCCTGCGTGTTGAGAACACGCTCCTGAAAACTTCTCTCTTTTTTTTTTTTTACTCTCGCATTCCGCGATCGAGACGTTAGTGCTAGCGGCAGTTATCCTACGTCTGCGAGGGACAAGCAGGCGTTCTTTTGTCTCTTGCACGAGAAGAGCTGACTCTGAGGGTTCTGCAGCGCTGTCTTGTCTTCAGTGGTGGCAGCTGACACTCGAAGGGGAGGAGCCCTTCATTGTTTGAGATGCGAGAGAGCGCCCTGCTATATTCGCGTTAAGGAGGAATCTCCCCCCCCCCCCTTTCCCAATCCACTAGATACCATGCTGGGAGCGCATCTTCGCAAGGGCTGGAGGGACGCGAGTCGCATCAAAAAAGAAAAGGGGTGGAGGAATAGAGATGAAGAACTGCGCGCATCCCTTGGCGTTGCTATGAGAAAGAGGGTCACAATGACTCCCACAAGGGTCAGCTAGTGCGAAACCGGTTCCTCCCCACAAACACACGCACGCATGCACGCACGTAGCCACCTTCCTCCTTCTCCCAGAGGAAATCTGCACGCAACCGCCTCTCCCCCCTTTAGATCCAGCTCTGGCTTGCAGCATCTCTGCCTGCAGGTGCGGAGAGATTCTGGCAGCTAGGGTGAGCCTGCCTTTGCAGACAAGCTCAAGAACAAAATCCAGATACCTACCTCGTCTCGTTCGACGTTCTTACTTCGGCTTACCAGGCAGCACTGTGCGAGCTTTAGAGAACTGTGTCGTCAGTTACCGGTACATCGAAGACACGATGCTGACGTAAGACTCCAGTCATTTGTCTAAAATATGTGCTGCTGAAATGCTACCAACTTTTTAGTACTTACGTATGTACACTTTCTTTGGTGACTAGAGAATTAGTAAATAGTCATACAAATAAGAAAACATATTTTGACAGTTTTTTACTGTATTTGTAATGAAAAAAATTTTCAATTTTAAATTAAATTAGCGATGTACTAACATCAACCTGTTATCAATATCCGCGGGGTACTGAAGTCGTTGCAGAGAAAATGAAGTATTAGCTCATAATGGTCAAATGAAAATTTTTAAGACCGTCTGCTCAGTAATGAAAATATTATAAAATATATCTTATTGTGATCTTACAAATTATTTGAAAGCATATAATAAACAGGCATTCGAAAGTACTCACTTTACCTTGAATGGCATACAAGTACAATCGTAGTCAACAGGTTTTTGCCATCTTTGTGAGGAAATGTTTAACAGAGTGGCGCATTCTATTAGAATGTCGCACCGGAATCAAACGTACACAACTTTGGCATCTTAAGAAATCAATATCACGTTTTCACTCGAGAGAAATACTTAATGACGTAGTTTCTTTTTCTCTCTCTCTCTTTCTCTCTCTCTCTCTCTCTATAAGATTAACCTTTATTATTCTTGTTGCTGTCTTCAACTACAGGTAAAATGTTTGTGCGTACGAATATTAAATTTCAATCGTATGACACAGTTCACCTCACTTAAACTGGCGCTGATTTAAGTCCTAAGAAAAATACTACACTAGTGTTTGCTTTTCATCATTCAGAGCTTTTATTTAATGATTTGGTGATAAAGTAAAAATTATGAAACTGATAGGGTACCTAACGAAATGGCGCAACGTAACATTTTGAAGGATTCGGCCTCTATTCCTGTTTCCGGCCATCGTGACTTCAGTTTTACGTTATTTTCCGATATCGCTCCAGGCGAATGCTGGTATGGGTCCCTAGCGAAGGCCATGGCTGATTCCTCTCTCAGTTCATGTACTTGTGTAATATTGGGTGTAACGATCTCAACTGACCTCGCTGTTGACGAGATTTAAATCAAATTGAAATAAAAAATACATACTTAATAAGTTATAGAAAACGGGTCTATGGAAATGTTGGAAATACAGAAATGTTTGCCTTTTAGGACTCTTCTTAAGTATATGTAGTTTCATTTTCGCAGCTGTTAGAATAGACCAGTTTCATAGGACTTAACTGAGGATTTCTCTAAATAAAACACTTCCATGGGCAATTTAATTGGATATATTTACCAAGAAGACTGTTATTTTGCCCCAGATAACATTGGTGATGCGGAATGGCAAGTCACTGGGAAAAGTTCAGAAGCCATACATACTGATCCTTGACAACTGCACAGTGTCCCAAGAAACGTGGATGTTATGCGGTGTATGGTTCACGACGCGCACATCTCACTACACAAGCATCCTAGTTGTTTCATCTAGGAAAGATACTAAGAAAGTACCCGTGAAGTAATCGTACAACCACTCTGTCACTATCCAGGAGCGATAAGTACATACATTGTTCTGATGGCGCAGAATTGCGTGCACATGATATATGCTAGCAAGCTCCTGTATCGCCAGCTCAGATGATTGAACGAGTACCAGGAATCGCATTTAATCCCATACATATTGTCTTTAACGTTAAGATACCACTACAACTAGCCTTATATGTTACTCTGTCATCGGGGTGTACAAAAGTGAATCTCGATTCTTCAGTCAAGCGACGATCATGTCCACGCATTAAGGATTAATTGGCAGGGTTCCCGTGCCTCGTGACGTGGAGCTGTCACGGTTATACGCTATTGACAGTAAAGTGAGCACTTCATAAGCCCTTGTAACATAATTCCTAGTGACAAATTAGTATTTGTCCTCCTCTTGCTAATACACAACATATTTATGCAAGTGATAAACAAACTCAAACGTTAACGATCGAGACCACAATCGAATGAAGTTTTTGATTGTTATTCATGCAAAGGCTGACTTCAAGAGTCCTCATTTTACCCTGAATAATTTATACCTTTTTTATAAGTAGCTTCCGTTCCCCTTGGCTGTAGAAGGTAGCAATGCTCACTTGTCGTTGTGGAGATCCGCTCACTTCTGACCCGATTATCTATTCTTACCAACAGAGCTAGCTGACAGCGTCCTCTGTCACTGATACATTGTACGCTTAGGAATTTGTATTTGAAAATGCCTTTTATAAATCCAAAGTACATCGCTGAGAAGGTGGCTTCCGTAAATTGTAAAATCAGCCATTTTCCAACTGTAACAGCTTGTTCTATTGTTAAACAAATTAAATTGTTAGATATCGTTGTGTATGATATGAGTATTTTATGCGCTCCATTTAACAGTAATTTTGTCTATGTTATGTTTTATATAATTGCAACCAATAATTTTTAGGGATTCATGTCAAACTATAACGTGTGAACTCACGTGCAGCTGAAGTGGATGTTTGGCTAATTATTCACTAGGTGACAGCGTATATTCTTCAAATATTTTATTGCAGTGGCCAGTGGAATTTACGTACTACGATGGTCTCCTGAGGCGTGAGGACGATTAAAGCGTGTAACGTCATGAAACGGTTATTTATATTTCGAGAAAGTTTTAAAGACATATTTCATAAGATAATTCACGACAGCTGGTTGCTGTAGGCGGTGCCTCGTGAGAACATTATCTGGTGAGTGACAAAAGTTGCGACTGCTAAATCGAGATAAATGTTCTGTAATTGTCAACGTTAGAGATCTATTAAGAGTAATCTTTAAAATAAAGGAAGACTTTAAAGGAAGTCTATGTACAATTATTGCTACACTTTGCAGATGCGGCAAAATTCTTTGTAGGCAGAATCTGTCAAAATCACTCCACATAAAACTGATAAATTACAATTAAACAGAAATACTAAAATTTGCTACGTAATATCAGTTAAGGAATATGAGTGGTTTTCAGTCAGCCTAGAAGTCACGAAACCAAATTAAATTACTGGAAATGTGTTCCTAAATATTATTATAATACTCCGTCAACAGAGGTTTATTTTAATAATTTAACTATGGAAACACTGAAGCAGGAAGATACGGCAGCACACATGCCAACAGTTGACATTCGCGATGACAGCACGCCCAATCATCTCGCTGCTGTTCTAGCTTGAAAGAGTACTCAATTCTGACGATAAAGTAGGTTTTCAGCATCGAATACAAACATCGAATCAACTAGAATTTGTAATATTTTAAAGCTGCTGAAATTATAGTGCAGATTAAAGCAATAATTTATTCCTGTAATATAGGTGATATGTATTGCAATGCGTTCAGTGATATAGTTTCGGTATAGGTCAATAATGTCAATATTCACAAAGTGACAAAATCAACTGTGGCATTTATCGTGCAGGTTATTATTTTACCCTAGTGTTTTGATCCAATCATAAAATATACGGTTCACCAACAAATCCGTGAATAACTCAACATGTTCTTCTCATTTAAAACTAATATACAGAAAAAAGTAAAAATTGTTTACAACCAAAGTAAACTTGATTAAGAGAAATATTGTGGAAATTATTGGCGTTGTCAGCCTAATTTTTCTGTTAATAATACGGGCAGTTAGTTAACAAATATCCTTTCAACACATAGGCTATGAATTGTTGCTTTAATACCAGTTTAGGAATATTGATTGTTTGAGCCGTTATGTAAGTAATAAAAATAAAGTAGTTTATCAGAAATTTGTTTCTGAAAAGTCATTACAGTAGTCCGTCAACAGCATTTCCAATACAAAACGTCACTTTGTGAAATTCGGCCATTTTATATATAGTTGACCTATTACGAAAGTTTCATCCCACTGTACACTTCAGGATACAACATCGATAAGTAATTGTAGTATTTTCAAAAAATAATATTTTACCAACATCCTTTCGCAACTGTTAAGTGGTATGGAAAGGTAAGATGTCGAATGATTGACTGGCATATTCAATTGTCGATAAAATCTGAACTACTCATCGTAATTCTATGGGAAATATTTGCCGAGTAGATATTATATTAGCGGGCGTTTATTTACACAGCGCCTCTGCACAAAAGGTTTGCGGATGTTAAAATTATTTTTAAAAATAAAAAGCTAATATTTTTGAAGTTCTGTTGTTATAGAGTCATGGATATTATCGTACTAAAAATTTTAAAAATTGCAGTTTTCTATTTTTATGGATTTTGTAGTTTCAATCCTTTATTTTTCTAAATACCGTTTTTAATTTTTTTCTCGAAAGAAAAGCATACTGCCACCCATTGCTGTATAAATAAACGTCCGCTAAAATAATATACACTCAACAAAAATTCCCCATCGGATTATGACGAGTAGTTTGGATTATATGTATTTTAGTCGTTCGCTCTAAATACACTGTAAAAATGTTAGTAATATTACTCATCATACGTATGGTAATATCCCCCAACCTTGAGAGGGAGATCTGATTTCCGAATATGTGTGTAAATTTCCGCAAGGTAGTGTATTCGCCACACAAACCACTCGGAAGTTTCGCTCGCGCGTTATGTCGAATTGTCCTAGAGGACTGCGCCAATATGTAATAAAAAATTATATTACCAGTTGAGTAACTTTCCTTGACACGTGTTGAGTAATATTTCCCTCACTTGTAGAGGTAATTAGCTTCCATTACGTGTAGAGTACATTTTCCTCAATTTTTTTTACAGTGTATTACCTTTCCGTATCTTTTAAGGCTTTGTTGGTAAAATGTGATATATAACGATAAAATGGCTCTGTGTAGAATGTCCATAGACAAGAACGAGAAGGTTTACTATACATATTATATTTCTATAGGCTGTTCACTATAAACTGAACACTCAGCAGAACTTGTAATTAATTTAAAATATGTTTTATTGAGCCAATAGATGTTAACTTTTGATACTGTCGAAACGTTTACAGTGGATTTTAGTTACATGGAAGTTTTAATATTAAAAATAGTAAAGATGGCTACAAGACGGCTGAAAGAAAACTAAATGTAGTGCTCACTTTATCGTGAACGGCCTATAATCTAAAAGTCTCCTTTCGTGAAAATATCTACCACCCCATCTTCCTTGCACACTGAACGACACGCCATTTACACACAACATACTACCCACCTCTGTGACGAATTGCGGATGTTCAGTGACTTTAGATGCGAATCATAACAACATCACTGTTGAGTTGGCAGTCCGACATCTTATCTTATTCACCAAATCGTTTCCCCATCTACATCTGAGACTCCCAAAAGTTGAGATTTTCTGTTGATATAAATGTATTCTCAGAGACGGGTGCATGTAGACAGTGAGTGAGAGATTTTTGGTCAGCGCTTTTAACATCGAGGTCTTTAGCGCTGGTGAGGGGTGACATGAGGTGAGTATGGAGCAGCGCCCGGATGAAAGGGAGGGGGAAACAGGATATCCCCGAGAAAACCCTCCGACCAACGGCATTGTCCGGCACGATTTCCACATGCGAAAATCCGGGTACCGACCACGCCGGGAATCGAACCCTCGCCTTGATGGGAGGCGAATGATCTGATCATTCGGCCCCCGCAGTCCCTATGGAGATAGTCACAAGATAATTGATATTCATGACGTACATCCTATGATCAATATTCTTTGCACTGAAATGTGTAGTTTAAGGCAAGAAATTGTTTAAAATATTTTGTTTTTGCGTGCCCTTATCATTGAATTACACTTTTGTTCTCATAGTTTACATCCTAAATAAATAACAGACCTACTTACTATGAGTTGAATAAAAAATATGGCCACTTATTTGTGTATGTATACGTGTGTGCATATTTTATTTTAATTTGCTACACTGTAAAAAATTTTCTCCGTCGATTTACGGAATTTCCGGTAAAAATTTCTCCAGATACCTCCGTGAATTCACGGAAACTTATTTCCGTATTCAACAGAAGTTTCCGTAAAACAGTTTCATCACACGGAACTGAGCCATATTCACGTGTCTATAATGCTACAGTTGCATTTTTACAGATTTGCAGGTTTACCGGTGATGTTATTAAAATCTATCCGTGATATTTACAGCTCTCTAACCCATACATTTTCGATTTTTTCCGTGTAAGTGTCCACAGCAGACTTATGGACATATTACGTATGATTCCGTAGTGTATATTTACTATAGACATTTCCGTATTTTACTTTTACGGACACTATTTCCGTTTATTAACGGTACATTTCCGTTAAAATTTATAACGGTGTACATGAGAGTATTTCAAGTGGTGCCGAATGCCAGTGGAATTTTTAGTACGTTACTAAGGAGAACTAAACAACACTTGCTAAAAACTCTCACAAACATTAGGTGGCACTGTTAAAAATAATTTTCGTTGTTTTACGGAGAAGTGCTGGTAAAAAATTCTCCAGAAGTGTCCATTAATTTGCGGAAGGCAACTAGCTCCACTTATGGAAACTCGCATATTTATGTGACTTCTTTAGGATGCAGGTGCAATAATGCGTTCGGTTATTTATTTAGTTTCTTCTCGCAGTTTGACATACGTTTAATTAATGAAATATAATTATGTATAGCTGTGTTACAAAATAATGTTTTCGTTAATTAAACAGACGTTTCCGTAAGATTGTCCGTATATTATCGGAAATTTTTAACAGTGTACTCAGGACACTTAAAATCCCAAAGTTTTAAAAATTAGAGGTTTGCCATTTTCAAATATGCTGTAGCCAGTATTCGTGTCATTGTTAATTTATTAAGTACTTATTTTAATTGAATGCAATGCATCATCAGTTATATTCTACAAGATAACGTGTTTTAATTATTTAATTTCCTTACAACAGAAAATAGTTTCAGATATTGCTGCAACTTCCATTGTTTTCACTACAAGATTATTTGTTAAAAATGCCATGTCATATGTCACTGATGCAGAATGATGTTATTATTTAACAAAATTCAATACTCATAACTGACGTATTTTTTGTAAATTCATTTAGGTCAAAATAAAAAAATCTAAACATCGGAATTATTGATCTGGGAAATCAAAATGATCTGAAGATCATCTGCACCGTGTATTGAAAATAATTACACTTCCTAATACTTGTATACTTCGAAAGAAAATCATTATCGATTTCAGTTAATTTACTTTTATGAACGTTATTTTGTTATTGGTCTTTTCGTTAGTGCATTCGGATCACCACAGAATACACAGGTCGTAAATTTTCCTCTAATTTTTTCAAAAAACAATGAAATTTTTCGCTTTGATTTTTACCAGTTAGTTGTGAAAATAACATTGTTTATAATGTGCCTATGACTATATTTTAAATGGATCAATGACAAGTAACTTAAGAGTGGAGTGAAGCTTTAATACTATCCATGTTCCCTCGTACTAGAAACAGAAGTGAGACTTACAAGAAAATGACACAGAGTTTCAATAACTTCATGTCAGAGGGAGTGGTTGTCAAAAAATATTGTATACAAAAGTGGCTCAGATTACAAATGAAATGAGACATATGATAGTAGGGAGATATAGCGAGGTATGTAATTATTTCACAGAACAATTTTCTCGCCCGAAAACACATTTCGTACTCTGAAGCAATGGCATTTTAATGAATAAAACAAAAGTAGAATTTTAGCCCTTTGCGTAAAACTGCAGTACTTACTTATTTTGACTTCTTGGCAATTACAGAAATACGATCCAGTGTTCGACTTAAAAATACCAAAATAAGTATAATTTACCCTTTTATTTAAGTTTTTAAAAAATCATTTGCTGTGCATGAACTGTCTCCTCATAGGTTTTTAGTTTAATTTACTATTAATTGGTAGACTTTGCATGCAGAACTATGGAGCTTCAACACAAATTTCTGAAAAGTCATCTTAAATTTTTATAATACTCAGTTGCTTCACAACTCAAAACTTCTCACTTTATATTTGATCAAAAACACATCTGTGTAATTTATACAATATTTTACTAAATTTTGCAGAGTTTTACGACGACTATGTTTTTACATTTATTTCCTTATTAAGAATAGTATGCTGTGAATTGTGAAGAAATGAGTTTTGACAAATTTGCAAACAATGTTGTCTACGAAAAAATTTCCATTATCCACTGCATCGAATTTGAAAATGTTAGTCATCCGATCAAAACTGCCAACTCTAGGTTTTTTGTACTCGAGAAGATAAACGTTTGTTGTACTTGGCCAACGGATCCATAGTTTTAAAAGCTGCTTAACGATAAATGCTGGTTGGGCGCATATGTTAATGATATCTCTTGAAAATGCACGACGGCGGCGTACAAGGGTAAACAGCGCGCCGATCAACAGGGCGGATAATGAGCTGGTCCAAACACTTTAAACACTCAAACACAGTCGCACCAGCAGTATTGTACACACCCTGACAGGTATCAGGAACAGGGAAGTGCATTACGCTCGCAGAACAGGCTAATTAAGAGTTGGAGATATTGTCTTACTGGAGCGCCCCACCCTTTATCATCCCAACTCACTGTCTAACCTTCAGGCGAAAATGTTTCCTCGCGAAACATTTACCATGTAATTAGTAAGTCGCAAAGGGTTCTGCCGGTGCTCTCCTCTGCGCATACGTGAGTTTTGTTTCCTACAGAACTTCAAGGTAGAGAGTTCAATTAAGGTGACTGTTAGATGATGGGGAAAGATGAGAAGGAACAAACTTCAAACTCCTCGTCACCAGGAGTCTAAAAAGGGCTGTAAGCGCACAGTCTTGGCCGTACCTCTTACATGAGGACTGACATTCTTCGTACGTCCTCAACGATAGATCACGAACTATCTGCATTAGCGTGGAAACAGCGTGATGCGGTTGTGACGTGATTGTTTACGTATACTGCTTGCTCTCAAGCAGTCTCGTGGTTTTATCGGAAACTAAGATTATACCTTGTTCATATTATTATTACTTGAAAGGATAAATTGATGGTCCCAGAATTATAAAGTACGTATTCGTCTACCCACTAGTTCAGACAAAGGAATTTTGGAAACGTCGTTCGAATATTCTTCTTACGGAGTAAATTAATTTGTAGCTTATTTTAGACACACGTCATTACAATCTTACGTCGTTCCAGAAAACCAAAAGTGATACGAGAAAAACAACAAAGGAAAAACAAGCCGATTTGGCTGTAGCTAACACATATATAAAAAAACCGAGAGGAATTGTCTGAAATAACAGAAAATAAAAATAACTTAAAAGTAAACATTCAAAACAAATAACAAAGCGAAAAAAAAAAAGCAAAGAAAATAGAGAAAAGTAAGGGTATTAAATGAATACACTACAGACAATAACTAAGCCGAAGACAATGTTAAACACAAAACTGGATGATCCAGCTACCACATTACAAGACTACACGAAACAATTATGAAACAGAAGAACGTAGTAGGTTTTCTCAGGCGAACTTGACGCGACGTTTCAAGTGGTAATATCTGCTCCCTTTTTCAGGCAGTAGACTAAAAGTCAATTTGTAACAAAACTAGGCGATGTATAGTATAGGCATAGTTTCAGCATACATTATAAAATTCTAAAGGAGAGCACCTCTCTCTCTCCATATACATATATATACACTATATGTATGTATGTATGTATGTATGTATGTATATACACATACATATATGTATGTGTCCTAGATTGCTCCGGATGGTTTCATTATAAAGTACATGGCCAACTCCTCTCAGTTCCAGTCCTTTCGTAAAGTTGTGTGTTCATTGATGACATCACTGTCGACGAAACGTAAATCCTACTTGACTTATGATCTCATCACACGCGGGGTTTTTACAAACGGAACCATTAGACCAGAAAATCAGACGCACTAAAGGAAGTGGCCATGACCTGTATGAACGGATCTCCCAAGCACTTGTCTAAGATCATTTGAGAAAACCGTCAAAAACCAACATCAGTATCCGATGATCATGAGTTCGACCCAGATCTTCCTAAATGTTTATTAAGTTACCACTGGCAAGGAAGAGAATTAAATCGACCGTAAATGTCGCGTGTTTCGACATATCTCATACACAAAAAAGAAAGGTGCACGAGAACGGAACACATATTTTTGCACAAAGCAAAACTGCGTATAAACATTTAGGCTTTTAGAAATTGTAGAATGGACCGTAGTATAACGATAGACATGTACCGACAAAAACCTAAACTAAAGCTCTTGTGTTTCTAGCGGGGCGCACGAATTTCCTCAGACAACTTTGTCAGCGATTTTAAAGATTTATTTTCCACAGTAGGATAAGATACCAAAAAAACTGTTATAGCGATGACATTTTTTTTTTTTTATAATTTTTCTGTGACTGAAGACGAGACGGGAAGGCTGGTTTAAGTCTCTACATTTCGAAGATGAGATAAACTCTGCAGTATAGTTTTGCGTAGAGCACTGGCGCTTCAGACAGAACTTGGTACTTTGAAAGCTATCTCGACGTCAGCATTCGAGGAAGCAACTATAAGTGGGCGAGGTACAGAAGGTACTAGAGACACGATCGCCAGGATTTCTCGCGGATCACAGCAGCGGTGACCACGCACGCAAAGCCCCTGGACGCCGCAGAGTTTAATTTGTAGGACCTAAGTGTTTTATTTGAGCCCCGTCATGCATTCATCACTGTCAGGAGCCTTCTCAAGTCGGGTACGGACCGGTTGTAATTAATCGACTACCCTGGACTCACACCCTCCCGCGTTGCCCCTTTCTCCCCGCCTCGCCGCTAGTCTCCTCGACCTCTTCGTCTATCCACGTCTGCCTCTCTACCGCGCTCCACGCAGTCCTGCGTCTCTTTCTATCTCTCTGTGTATCTCTCTCTGTCTCTCCTGAACCTCAGCCGCCGGCCAGTTTCTGAGGAACGCGGCGAAAACAGGATCGATATCTTACTGCATCATTTGCATAGACCCTTGGCCCAGCTCCGGGTCGCTTGTCCCTCGGAGAAACACCAACCTCTGCAGCGATACAACGTCCGCTACAACTCTTCACCCGCCGGTGCCCACATTTTCTTCTTCCACGAGGGAAAGAAGTAGCCTGCTCCTCGCGCGTACATCTGAAGTTATTACACTTAATTGCCCGGGGAAAGGTATGTCTTAACTTACATGATCGTACTAATTACATTCTACGGTGATCCCTGTGAAAAGTAATAAACTGATTCGAGCAGCAAATAAACTGCGAATTCGTATACAAGGTTAATTAATGGAGAGGTCGCGATGGCCGAATGGACTCCGGCCGCTTGACTCAGTGGTTCGGGTTTCTGGCCGCTGAGCCAAGGGTCCCGGGTTCGATTCCCGGCTGGGGAGGTGATATTTAAGATCACTTCCTCGGGTTCAGGACTGGGTGTTTGTGTTAGTCATGACTGAGTACCAGAAGTAACCTTACACTTACAAGCTACACAATACAAATTACTGAGGATTACTTGAATTTGTAAACGTATAAGGAGGGGGGGGGGATGTTTGGTGAAGTGGTGAGGTGATAGCCTTGCCATTGTACCGAGCATTTATTTATTTTTTAATCATTTAAAAAAAGAAGGTTAGACCATTTGCCTCCCACTAAGGCGATCCGGGTTCGATTCCCGGCGGGGTCAGTCCCCGAATTTTCGCATGGGGGAATCGTGCCGGTCGAGGCCGCTGGTCGGCGGGTTTTTCTTGGGGATCTTTCGTTTCTCCCGCTCTTTCATTCCGGCGCGCTCCATGCTTACCTCATGGCACCCCTCACCAACGCTGAAGACCTCGATGTTGAGCGCTGACCAAAATCACTCACTTTATAATGTTAAAAGTTTATTGAATTTATGCGTTTATTCTTCTTTCTTCGACGGAAAATTTTAAAAGTGAAAAATACAGCAACTTAATTTTCTGCATTTTATGAACGTAACTGGTTTGAAGGAGATCCGCCAAATTTTGAATGTAACTACACATTAAACTGTCTACTGTACAAACATCATTTGTAAAATAGTGTGTTACTACCATGGTGGTTTTTCTGCAAAATAGCTTTGTTTAATGTCTAATAGGAAAATTCCTTTACCTGTATCCACATTAAATACTTTTCATTTTACATCTTTCTCTAGAGCATAAAATACATTTCTGTTGCATTAAACTAATTCCAACCAACACTCTACAAAAACTGTAGTACAGGACTGATTCACATAGAGACTCAACAATTTCGAATTCCGTTAAGAGATGTACTGCCACAGCAGTAGACAGTAATTTCTCGGAGGTCCTTACCTGAATCATAAATCTCATATTCGTATTTTTGCTAACAATTATTGAATAAGTTTATCTTTTATTCTCGAGACGTGTCCGAAAAGTAGATAGATATGTTAATTTTAATTAAAAAATATATTCTGTTTGACATTGCATGCAACTTAAGTATAAACGAAGAAATTTCTATCGCGTGTCATTTGTTTCCGAATCCCACCTAAATGCATTACACACGTTGAATGTTAGTTTTACTGCTAATATTAGAGTTCAAGTTGAAGCAGAGTTTGTGACTTCATCGTCCCACATTTATTATTCAAACGGATAAATTAAAAAGTATTATCATGGTTTTAATAGAGACAGTGTACGTAGCATTGATTTAGTTTTTTTTCTGCGTGATTAATCTGCTTTCCTTTTGTCTTCGCCTCATTTCCTTGCAGCGATAATTGTTTCTGCTGTTTTTGCGATGATAACTTTTTTAAGCTTAAACGAGAGCAGATATGTAAAATATGTATGGCAGTTTTGTTCGAAATGTTTCTTACCGTTATAGCTAATTTGGTCAAAACAAAAAAAATTATACGGCTTCGACTAAAAAGTCAATTAACAAGTATTTAGTTAATTACATAATTAGCTAAAACCATAGTATTTGTTTCCTTAGAAAATCAGCCAACACACAGAATATGATTTAAACAAAACTGCCAGACAGATTTTTGTTATGTACCTTCGTTTAGGTGTAAAAAATTAATTTCGCTAAAAAATATAAACAGTAGAGCATCGCCTTAAGTAAAGTGGTCAATTCGTACGCTGGAGTTATGTACGTTCGCCTATCTCTGTGCATGCACTGAGCATACGTGCTAGTTCTGGTGCTGTATTCTAGAGATATCCTCTGACACAACCCCAGTGACGAGGCTGTCGCTACTGGCACATTTAGAATATCACTGATCTCCATAAGTGGTTATGTTAAGTCGCGAGGTTAGCCTGGGAATATGAACTCTTAAGCTTGAGGATGGAACTCGAGTGAAATTTTCAAACGTCAAATGAGTAATGAGTCTGCAAAATGCACGTTTTCATTTCGGAACAAGCTAGAATTTCATCAACTGTAGGTTTTCGTCACTTTCGCAGTTGTTCTTTGACTAATTTGACACCTCCTGAAAGTCTCTGAGCCAATAATGGAAATGTAACTAATACACACCTATACCACTTTTAACAGCAAGCAGCCAATTATTATATGCTGTCTGCTTCAGTTCACAGATACTCTTGCAGGCTAGCCTACAGGTCAGTGAACCGAGCGAATTTAGCCGGTCTGTAGTTATGAGACCCTGAATTGCTTGAAGACATTTAGACGTTAACCTGGTGATAGACCAAACCTGGTCATGTGATTGAGAAAACCTACCTAGCCCAAGAGGGTTACTTTGTGTAATCGTGTCAGGAAAGCCGCATAGAAATTGCGACCTTGCTTGGTGAGTTATACACGATGAAATCATAGGTATGGAAAAATTAGGGGTTTGGTTAACAAGGCCAGTTCTTGGGAAATCCATGGCAAGGAAGGATATTAACAGATTTTCAGTCGTTTCAATGCCAGAGTAAACAATTGCAAGCAATTCTAAGTATCCACGTAATATTCCTATCCAACCACAATCCTAATCATCATATGTCAAATTTCTCACGGTATGTACCAATATATAGGGTGACCTGGGCTAAATTGCAGACAAAAGTGTTGGTAAAAAAAATATTGTACGATGCCATTTTGTATGCACAATGTGGCATCATAGCACTTACGCTCCGCAGACATCTTACTTTCTTACTACTACTGTTCTGGCCTGTACAGTAATGAAACCTAAGATTCACGCGGTATCTTTACTAAGCGGGTGTTTCTCGACACCGTTCATAATCTATATGAAGCAGCTTTCTCCCTAGGAATTACTATTAAATGAAAAAAATAGAAAATAAATATCGTATGAGGAAGAGAACCGAGGGCCTGGTATCGCACCCCGAATGCAGATTTTTTTAATGGGAGCTCGTAGATATTCTGCGTACCCTGAATGATGACGTGAAACGAGGCCTACTATGGAAGAGCACGGGAATAAGGTCAGGTGGGGGAAACGGGAGATCCCCGAGAAAAACCTCTGGCCAGCGACATCGCCTGGCCCGATTCCCACATGCCGGGGACCGACCCCGCCGGGGATCGAACCCAGTTCACCTTGATGGAAGGCAAGTGGTCTGACCACTCGGCTGCCGCGGCCCCACTATTCAATGAAAGTAAAACTTCTGGGTAAATATTTCTCGTACGTGCCACGCGGATCGGCTGGTGCTCCCGCGAAAACGCGAAGTAAATCGGCCATCGCGTGACGATGACGCACGACGTCGGCGGAGCCAAGAATCGCGGCAGCAAGCCGCAGGGGGAGAATGACGAGGAATGCCCGCAAGGGTGGAAGAGGGTGCAAGAGGACGTGCACTCTTTGACGTGCCGTGTGATGTGGTCAGCGATGTCCGCTAATTATATCCTCCTGGCGGCAGACGACCCCCTTCACCTCCGCCTGCTCTTATATGAGGCGACCGCCCTCTTGGCGCCGGGGTCTTTGTCCCGTGACTCCTCGCCGATACCTGACACCGGCCGTTGAGATGCCTGTCACGTGATGCTACCGCGGCCTCGGGTACAGGTACTGAGCGTCCGTGACCTACCAGCCCACGACAAAAAAAAATTCAAGGAACTCGAGTTTCCAACAAATTGAAAACTCTGTCGTGGTGCGTACTGACTATTACAGTATATCCTTCAAGTTTTGTCGGCTAGAGACGTATAATAACATTGTCACAATAAATTTCAGCTTCAGGAGTTAACTGCTTGTGTTCTGTCCACTACATTATAGAACAAATCCGAGCCCCCGCGCCTTCCGTCTGTTTGTTCGGAGTCCACTGTAATCTACAAGATGATATTTGCGTTTATGCGAACTTATTGTCGAGCTGTTCTTGAGTTTTGGTCCTATTAATGCGAATAGAAGAGTCTTTGGATGGTTCATGGAATGGCAGAACTCCCCAAGTAAAGGCGTCCTAGTGTGTCGTATGCATGTTCGATAGTTATGACATCGAGGGATCTGGTACTTCAACCCAAAAGAGACATCGGCGGTTTCAATGTACTACCCACTTGTTAAGATAGCTGTGAACTGTAAATAGGGTGTCACCCACTTATAGAAAATGTTCATAGTTTTTACCCTGAATACCCTTAACGTATTGCTGAAAGGGGAAACTCGTGTACATGTGGTTTGTTTAAGAGCCATAAACACCTGGAGAGTTTTTTTATATTCCAAAATGATTTCACTTTAAATCGCGACACCATCATAAATGAGGTTATCTATATTGCACCTACTAGACACCATTTCGGCGACATGTATGAAAGTGAGGAATTACAGTGAGTACAGAACTAATCATCTGGTCAGTCCATTGTCCTTCGATCTAAATTCTATGTTTCCCTCAGCATTGTCATTGCTGGTATTATGCTTAGTAATCAATGGACCACACCTCGTAGGCTTCCAAATAAGCAATATTACCTGACGTAATGTCAGAACTATCCTATGTATTGTTTTATTATCCCATCTAAATAGTTACTTTCAGTCCACTAGCGATTTTGTCTGCTGACCTTTGACTAGGTCTTCTCCGTATTGGGTACAGGCATTTCACAACATTATACTCGTTTGTTCATTCGTCTCTGAAAGACATACTAGCCTTTATTTTGTAGCCGAAAACTTTACCAGGACATGAAACGTAAGGAAATAGGATACCATTGTCTGACTTTGACTTGCCTTCAATCGCAATCTTGAGTTTTCTTTGTATGAAAGTTTTGGTGAGGTTCTTCAAGTCATTGCAGTAAACAGTAAATGCACATCAAGAACAAAATTACTGTTGCATTTCATGTTTTACAGTGCTACACATTATTTTTAAAAGTCGTGTTCATCACAGCTACGTAGTATGCCCTACATACACATACACACACACTCCATTATGTATAGGCATATCAGAAAAATATGAAGATAATTTTTAATACCAGCATGAGAAGAGCAGTCCACCTTTGTGTTGCTATATCTTACTTTCTTCAATTTTTGGTCGCAAGTCTACTTACAAACTGTTGTAAGTTAAATTTTACTTGTTAAAGCTAAATCATGGAGTAAATTAGTACTTCAGAATAATTAATGCTAATAGATGTTAGCAATAAAGGAAGATGACGGGGAAAAAAAACAATAAACAGTTAATGACTGTAGTACGAGAAACTCTTAAAATAAGATCGAAATAAATGAAACCAGAATATTTTAGAATGAAATAATTTTTATTACAGACAGAGATATAAGCTTAACTATCACTTAAAATAACAATGTAATCCATGCGTAGTATAGATTATTCGGGATAAAGTGAGCACTAATAATTTAACCTTTGAAAAATATTACCTGTCGTTACTGCACATATTCAACATTAACCATAGTTGTCTTACTACTTGTATGGTTGGCAACAAAATTACGCAATATAGTTCAGTGTGTTTTCTTATTTAAATACAACATACAGAAACAAGAACAACCCAAATCGACTTAATTGTATTGTAAATTTTTAATAAACTTATTTTTATTAAACTGTATCGATTCATACTGACTACACAATTTATCTTACTCGGGCAAACATCAAGTGATGTGTCCAGTGAGGTTACATATGTCTCGCCATTAGCTGTTATGCGCGGAAAGATACGAATTTGTTGAAATTAGAACTTTAGCAGGGATTTTTTGAGTGCTCACTTTATCCCGAACCATCTATACCACAAATTTGGCTACGTACAGAACTGCTCATAAATAGGTCAACCGTTTCAACAAACATTTATCTAGCTGTCATTAAATGTGTGAACACCGGCTTAAAATACTGTCTACTACACAGTTTGCATGTAGATGTCTTCACAGCACAAAATATTGCGAGGACAAGTCTATTAATATAGTAGTGTTGGTAGTTACGGGAGACAACTCAACTGATCTTCTAAAATCATTCGGAGGACACAGCTAAAAGAGATTCCTGATTCTCTGGAAATATCGTCTAAAGTTTTCCGTTGTTGCTGTTCTACAACATGAAGTCATGAGGAATTTTGTGTTCAAGTGATTGCACATTTCAAAATTTTAATTTACTTGCATGTAATGCTCAAGAAACACGATATATCTTGGGACATCGATGTTTAACTTAGGGACCAATGACGTTCATGAAATGCCACTCAGTAAAATCACAATATTACAAATAGCAAAACACAATGCATAACTTTGCGAGTCCAAGCAATCTTCTTGGAAAGAGATTTTGAGTGTATACCGAAGAAAATCAATAAAACAACTCCCTGACAAACGTATGGCACAGCATGTATGAATCATTGCAGTGGTTTCTCAAAATATAACACTATTTCCGCACCACTCACCACGAGTACAAGTCTAACAGTATATCGCTCGTGTTGCCGAATGATTTATAGTGTCCACGTTCAGCTGTGTCATCTTCGAAGTCGCTTGTAAATTTCCTTGGTTATCCTGCTTTACGTAATGTGTTTTTAATGCATCCTATGCAGCTTTTATCGAAAATAGCCAACGGTTTATATGTATCCTGTGCAGGCTAGCTTCGTAGAGCCACGGTATATCTAGTTGTTCTTGCCAAGTACTATCAAAGTAGTTTTAATTGGAAAAGTGATCTCAAATTACAGGCATACAATTCGTAATGGTACACATCGTATGGCCAATACAACTCCACTTCTCTGTTTTGTGGAGTTGTGGTGTCCTGCACAGCCATGAATTAGAAAAACTTCGAAAGCATATTGCCTTCTGTACAATGTTGTTTGGCAGCTACGCACAATCCCATTCAATGCGTATTAGTTCATCTACCATTTTGCACAATAATGCCAAACATGCTTGGACATTGCGACTCCAGTCAAATTATTAACGGCTCATTTCTCATTTACTAAGGCACGCGGAAGGTGAAGTGAAGATCGAATAACCGCATGACATAAATGTGATTTATTCCTTAAGATGAACGATACACGAGAGCTCAACGATATTTTATTAAATCACAATAAGTTGAAAACATCAAGGCCAACGAAACTATAATGGCTGACTGCAGCAGCAGTGGGTTTCACATTATACAAATAGTGCCAATTTTAATTTAGTTTTGGCTGATCGAAAATATAGAAGCCAACATGGGTGTACATTGAAGAGAAAATAAATAGATTATTTTTGTTACTATGGAGCATCCTCTTAAAGTTTACTTTCTGGCTTACACTAATCGTATTGTTCGGTGAATAACATTGTGTTGCGTTGGCAATAAATTAAAAATACAAATAAATATATGTAATGTAGAATGATTTCAAGGAAGCAACGTCTTTCTGGGTATGTTGGTTGCGAGAAAGCAGCGAGAATAAGGGCTGTGTAAATCTTCTCATTATATTCTCCTCGCTTCATAAAACGTCTTTTTTTCGTAGCGTGTTCCTCCTCTGGAGGATTTCATTTTTCTAAGTGTTATTTCGCAGAACGAGTAACTCCAAGGAGGACTTGCAAAGGGTTACTCGGAGCAAAGGGGTGGGTTCGAGGGTGTGGGTTAGGGGGTGTATCTGTCTTCCATCCCTGTCCGCCTCAGTAATTATTACATACGAGCACTCCCAGTAAATAACAAGAGCCATAAATTAATTACGAAAAAAATTCACCGCTTCCAACTTAAGCATTTTAATTTTCTCTCTCTTGTCTGCTTGACTCACACCAGCAGAAGCAATTCTCCCTTCCTTCGTTCCTTTCACGCTACCTCGCCTTCGCACTCTTTTTATTTTTACTCGAGGAAAAATGTATTGCTTAGGAGGTTCTATAATTCATAACACGTCTTAAGTGGAAAACATACACGTGGAAGTTTGCTCCGACCAGAGAAAACATCTCTCTGCTTCTCGACTTTCTTTCCTTGCGCTAAGAATAATATTTGCACTCTTCGCACATTTGTTTAATTAAGTGATATTATATCCACACCAAAGAAGGGTTTCCACTCTCTTTTAAAAACACGTTTGTAAAGATTGAAGCAACTTACTTGAAATACGCAAACACACTTTTAAACTCAGTATGGAGGCATACTGCTATGAAAGAAAAATTCTCAAGATTAAATAAAACCAAAGTGTCTTGAATATATTCCATTTAAGAGCTTAAATATAAAGTTTTCTCACTATTTGCTTGTATTGCAATGTTTTTATTTTCAATACAATTAAATATAGTTTCGCATTAAATCTTACTTATATTTTTATGGAAAACCTTCCAGGAACAGAATATTCAACATGAGCCGTAAGTAATATAAAATCAATAGAAATGTAAATATTTTGGTGACATGTTGAAATCCACCAAAAAAAATAGTTGCAGTAAAAAATCAAACGTAATAACAATATACAAAAAAAATATTAATAGAATAATTTTGTGTTACAATTGAAATACGTGGCCAGTGGTCATGGTTTCAAAATCGTTCGAAGCGTTCGCATCTCACAACCACTCAGCCGTTCAGAACGATAGCTAAATAGTGGTCAAACGAACGTAATAAAAATGTATTTACCATATAAGGAATGATTTTTCCGTTATTCTGTAAAAAAAAAACGTTAAATTCTCGCAGTGTGTACGTTTCTTAAGTTTTTAATAAATCATAGTTTTGTCGTATTTTGAATCCGAATTTTATCAGAAAATTTAATATTGTCTTGCCATTAAAATAGTGGTCTGATTTTTAGTGCAGGGAGTAGCATCAATTTAGCATGGATTTTATTCAGGCAAAGTACACACACACTAGATAAACTAATGTTATCCACTTGCCAAAATGTTTATTAACATACTTTTTTAAATTTCGACTCAAAACTGTTCGAAACTTAAACGTCGTGTATATGTAAGAATATGACAACTTTTTAGAGGTTGTTTAGTATGAAAAGAAACTTGAATGCGACTTTATGCTTACAGTAATTTTAAGGGATATATATATATCCATCTTTTAATGGCTGGGAATATATTATTCTGCGTAAAACTTATGAATGAAAACTGCTCGACATTCAAGAACTATGGATAATAAATTGTTAATGTCTTAAATGCCATACACGTTTTTTAAAATCAAACTGCATACGTTCCTGCCGACAGCACAATTTATCTCACACGCGCAAACATAAAGTGACGTGTCGAGGGAGGTTAGACATGTCCCGTTGTTAGCCGTTACGCTCGGAAAGATATGAATTGGCTGAAAATAGAAATTAAGCAGAACTTTCTTGAGTGCATCTTTCTCCCGAACTGTCTATAGAGAGGCTAGTGCAGAGCTTATTGACATGCTTGATTTTTGGAGAAGCTAAGTGCTGTGACTTTTTATCACTACAGCTATATCGTATAAAAATTATTATTAAATTTATATTTGAGTGTTAAGAAATTCGTTATATTGGTAAAACTGTTTCCCGTGCAGAAATGTTACCGTTTCCCCTTACATTTTTATAAAACAGTAAAATGTATACTGATGTTACCAGACTTGAACTTTAACAATGTTCAACATTAACTCTATTTACAATATGAAGTATGATAAGTGTTCCATAATTTGTGTGGGTAAAAACTTCCTATACTCTTTAGGAAGACTTTTTACCGCGTATGCAAACATACAGCAACCTGCAAATAACATTTTGAAATTGTCATCCAGCGATCCCGGTGAAACTTATCGGAACTATGATGTGTGTTTCACAAGACGTACGCCGAACTGTAAGAAAGACTTTCTTGTCCGAGTCTACGATCAACCTTTGACCAGCATCCAAGCTACTGAACATGAGCTGGATTCGTCACACGCGTCGACACAAGCAAGCCTCAAGCATTAAGGACTCGTGTGACTTTCTACCCAGGTGTACAGGTTGTCCCAAAAATGTCTATACCCCGAAAAATTTTTAATATTCTTTGTAGTTACTGGAAAAAAAAATTACACAGGCATTCGCGGGAAGGTATTTAACTTCGTCCATACCGAACAACATTTGTCAATGAGTTAACTGAACAACGTCTTGACAGGAGGAGGCAAGCAGGTGAGAATTAGTTGGCAACGTTCCTCAAGTTGCCTTCGTGAAACAGTGTTTTCTTTACTGACGAATAATGCTCTCGATCGAAATGTTGTTTTTTGGAGTAAATAAAACCCGCACTTTTATGAAAACGAATGACATACCCCACGTTATTATGATCTGGGCAACGCTTTTTGGCAAAACATCTGAACGGACCTTATTTCTTTAATGGCCCAGAGACGCAACATCGTTACTTGGGCATGCATTGCGAGTGGTTTGTTCCACGACTTAATAATCTTGATATTGGAGATGATCGTAGGTTCCAGCAGGATGGGACAGTGCTATATGAGGATTTATGAAACAGCAAGTCAGCAAGCTGAGATATGTAACCACAGACCAACTTAAAGATGCTGGTACTGCTGCATTTCGCAGCATCACACCCCACACATGTTACGTATAATTCTGTGTGCTGAGAACAGTGGTGTTCACGCAGACTTTACTTATGTCTAAATTTACGTTATTTACTTTGCCGGTACGAATAGACACAATAAACCCTTCACTGAAATTACTCCATGTAAGCATTTAAATATTTTCCAGGAGTATAGAGACTTTTGGGACACCTGAGTTGATGCGTCCGATTTCTGCATAAGACAGCTCTTTACACACCGTTTCTAAAGATTGTGCTGTTTAAATATGTGTCACTCATTATGTCATTCCAACAGCCGTAGAATTCATATGCGGTTGTAGTAAATCACGGGGCTAGCCCGAGTAAGGAAAAATTTCAGTTTGGGGCGTTTAAAGAGTAACCTGCGTAGAGTTTTTAAGCATCCACCAAGGGACGAGGCCCTGAATTGTTTACAGGCCTTAAGGCATTAACCTGGCGATAGAGCAAACCCAGTCACGTTGACTGAGTTAACATACTTTACACCAGAAGGTTACTTAATATATCCTCCTAGTGAAAATCGTCACGATGCGGTCCTGACACTTGGCTGGTATAATTCGTGATCACTAGGTACCTGAAAAATTCACGTTTTCTTTCGGGCACAAGCTCGGTTTCAAACTAATGTAAGTTCTTGTCAGTTTCCTAATTGGTCGTTTACTTTCTTGACGTCTCCATAAAGTGCTGAGCCAATAATAAAGAAGCAACAAAATGCAGGCCTAATCATGTCGTGCCTTTGTGTTCGCGAGCAGTCAGTGAGACGATGCTGTCTACTTGATTATGCACATATATTTTGGAGGCTAGTTTACAAGTCAGTGTAACAGCAACTTCCCCCCGTCTCTAGTGATCTCTTAACATAACCGTCCGTTCCTATTGCTAAAGGCACAATTTTATGGCGAAAAGGACGGGCTTCAGTTGGTGCAGTGGCTAGAGCACTCGCCTCCCACCAAGACGATCCGTGTTCGGTTCCCGGCGGGGCCATTCCCCGGATTTTCGTTGTTGGATTCGTGAAGAACGATAACGCTAGTCGGCGTTTCCCCCTCTTCCTCATTCTGGCACTGCTCCATACTCACATCATGTCACCCTTTACCACCACTAAAGACCTAGATGTTGGGCGTTCATCAAAATCTCTTCACTTTTTTTCCTCGAACACTTCCCTTAACGTGTAAGATTATCGAGGGTTGCGGGAAGGTATGGAATGTAAAGGGGGTAGCGGACGTGGGGTAACTGTAAGACGTGAAAACACGACGTTAGTATGAATACAGCGGTGGTGCAGGCAGGACGGGCGTGGCATCAGCAGCAAGGTGGCAGGTAATGTAAGTGCGGACAACCCAACTCGCCAAGATCTCCTCCTGGACCGCGATGCTGTGGTCGTGCTTCTCCCACTGTCTCCAGACTTCTCGCGCCGCGACCCCGGGGTATTGATCCAACACCAACCTGTCTCCTTTCCTTTCCTTCTTGCCGCCTCGAGTCTCCTCGGGAGACGCGGAGGACAGTCGCCGCCGATTAATCCTGCGCCCTATCGGTTGTACACTCCGCGGCCTCGACGTGCCCCACGCTGCCCTGTCGTTCCTATAGAACATTTCCGTATTTCGAGTGCGCCGTGCATATCAACCTCCTCTACAGGTTTGCTGACTTAACCTACATACCACTGTACTTATGTCTGGCTTTCGAGCGGATTCGCGTTCGATTACTGATGAGGTCAACATGACCTCGATTTTCCTACAGTTTTCCGAGGTCGCTCCAAGTAATTTATGACATGGCGGATTTTGCTTTCGGCCAGTGGGTTTCCTTGTATAGTTATCCCGTTTCTTCGTCCTAGCATTTCGCCGGTACTCCGTCCTTGTTTCATATCATACTAAAATGTCTTCGAGACCACACACACACACATGATGTCAAGTAATCCGCTGATATGGACTGTGCCAAGTGATTCTGATGTAAAAAAGAAGTAGAAAATACACTCCGGTAAATACTCGCAACGTTCTTTGTTTACAAGAATAATTTCATTAAAGGTAACATAAAACAGCGAAGTGGAAATAAAGGGTAAGGTAATTCGCGGATATTAACTGTACCACATAAATCTGTGACCTTAACTAAGAGGAAAATATTCGTTTACAAGAATTCGTCAGGCCCTTTGTTTACGAGAAAAATGACTTAATAATGCGAACTTACCAACTGTGCATTCCCCCTCACTGGTATTTTGGACCAATTTCTCGTAAACTAAATGAACCTTGCGACTGTTTACCAAAGAGCGTTATCTGATTAATTTTCGTCAATTATTCACATGATGCAATCCGTATCCACAAATTACCTGACATCCTCTATCTGTGTGTAAATCCGCATCTATTTATATATATCTCTCTCTTTCTTTTTCCCTCTCTCTCTAGTAGGGCCGGGATAGCATCCAGATGATATCCAGTAGGTCTGTAATGTTATGGTGAACTTTTGACCGGATGGTACACATTTGACCGGTCACAGGAAAGCAACAAAAGAAGATAGAAATTATGAAATCTGCACCAAATGAAAGGAAAACTTTTTTAAGTTTATGTAGCATAATGTGCACGCGCATGCGAACACAGGTGATGACGCAACACCACGAACTGCGCAGAGCAGCAAATCAGCCGTGCAGCATGACTTTATGGACATAATGTATATCTTCTTGATCCATCCCGGCCCAACTAGACTATTCTGATTTACCTCCAAATTCACTTCATGTGAACGCTGGAATGATCCCTTATTGTCGGCCATGACCGCTTCCGTTCGTGTTCTTTGGTTTCTAATTCCCTGATCCCATCTCGTCTACAGTGCAACTTACAAACGGAGCCAGTCGTTGAAACATTAAACGCAGAGAGGAAAGCGAACGTGGCCTGAATCATAGAATCATACCAGCATTCCTCTGGAGTGAATTCATACATGGAAAACTGGAGTTGTCGGAACGAGGACTGAACTCACATCCTACCTTAAGCGAGTCCTCTGTATCATATCTGCTCAGTTATTCTTGGTGATTTAACATTAAGTTGGTCTCACCCGACTGAAATATGTAAGTACATCACTGCCAGATTCGCTGCAGTAGGGAGAAAACCGTAGTCGGAAATCGTCGTGGGGAGAGTTCACCGAAAAATATATTATTTTAATTTTTTTATTTGTACGTGACGTTGAGTGGTTTGATTTAATGCGTACGTTGCAACTATTTTTTACTGTAATTAAATTATTTACCTGCCATGGTTTTAGTATAATAGCATGTTTAAGTTCAAATTTGTATAAAATGGTTTTATGCAAGGAAGAAAAACAGTCAACTTACGGAAAACAAAAAATTTACATTGAAGAACAGTGCCATGGACCATGACATGTATGAAAACTGCAATGACTAGTTTTTTTGTATATTTTTAAATTGTTAAGTAATTGCAATTTTTTTTTTCAAATTTCTCGTATTTTGATAAATAAGAGTCAATGCGATTTGTAAACGTGTATTTTCGTAGCTTGTGATACTTTTCTTCAGTGTGAATTTTTTAAAAATTCAGTAAGTAGCCCTAAGTTGCTTTTCTTTTATTTCATAAATCCGTTTCATGCAAATTTTTACTTTATTATGCTGTACAAATACTATGTAATCTAAATAATGTTCGTTACAGTAAAAAACTTTCAAAATATATGACTACAAAACAAACCTATCTCGTACAAATACAACAATTATTGAAACAACTAAAATGTTCAGTGTGCCACTCCCTTAACAACACATCGCCATCGACTATTCTTTCACCACAATGATGTACAATGAAGTCCATAGTTCAAATCTTTGATAGTGTATGTGTTTGTCTTATTTTGACTTGAGATTAAGCTGCTTCACCGTAACCTGCCCCACTATAAGATTCGCATCGTAACATTTGGTTATTGAATAAAATTACTAGTCAGTCGTAGATATGCTTTTTATCACTTCAGGAAACCAAAACGGTTTGCCAAACACAGGTTGGAAAGGTTCGCTTTGCTTTATCCAGTGACCGACTCACTGATGGGGTATATAGCTAACTGTAGAAATTATTTTGTCTCTTAAATTCGCATTTTCTACCAGTTACGTTGAAAGAGGTCTCCAACTTGTTTTAATAATTTAAAATTTATATTGATAAAAAAACAACGTATTTCGTGTTATGAACTAAACTGAACAATTTGTGACGTCGAAGATTTCTCCTTAGAATTGATTAAACTACATGTCTTAAAGTTAAACTCATAATTTTAATATATATGTCGCCTCATTTTCTGTAAAAGTGGCTACCCAAGTGTGAAATAATTTTCGCGACAGTAAAAACTATGTGAGTAGTATGAAAAAAAAATTGTAAATTTAACTTAAATCTGGAACGCTTCATTTTTCCAGTCTACAATTTACAGTGTACGGACAGTTGCAGAATGAAATTCGAGTACTGAACGTTGATGTAACGGTCAGACGACGGCGATCGGGGCTTGGTTCGATTTCCAGTCGAATCACTCATGATTTCCTCATGTGAGAAATAGCTCAGACCATCCTGATTTCTGTTTTCATGGTTTCCCCCAAATCGCTACGGTGAATACTGGGATGGTTCCTTAACAAAGGCAATAGCTGACTCCTCTCCTAACTCCTGTCATTGTACCAAGTTGTGTGTTATCGCATCTAATGACCTCGTTGTCAACGAGATGTGAAGCCCACTTACCTTGCCTCATGTGAGACACGTGGTCGGTGGGTTTTCTCATTGAAATACGAATTCTTTCGCCTTCTCATCCCGTAGCTACTCCATAATCATCTCATTTTATTCTCACTAGAGCTCAAGATCTCACTGCTAAGTGCTTACCAAAATTTCTCCACTACACAAATAAAGCTCAGTATGTTGTGAACTAGAATCGTTTATCAGAATTTATGGACAGAATACTCGTCTTGAGATTGAATGTTCATCAAAGGATCTTCTTGGAGATAGCTTGCAGTCATCTGATATAATAATACTTTCTATCCAACTTGAAATATTTGATTCGCCAAGTCAATAATTTATTACATCTCTTAGAGAGTATATGACGCATGAATCTTAATTTATGTGCAGATAACGTATATAATATTCTTGAAGTAATAATAATACATTATATATGTATTTGCTTAAACTTAAACTTAGATACGTATTCATACGCATTCGAACTAACCCGTCTCGCAAGTAGCACGTAGTGTCTAATGCAGAAGCAATACTTGGTAATGAACATTCTGTTGAGAGTCTAGCTTTCCCTGTACATCTCAGTAAACGGATGGGTTGTTTTCTGGAGAAATATTTACAGTGGTTTCTTATTACTGCGAGTTCGTAGGGATTTACAGAGGACGAGGGACCTAAATCACTCCTCCCCTCCCCCCCAAAATAGTTTATCGTAAGCTGCAATTTTTTAAGTAGAATGAACTATTTCAGTAGTTTTAAATAGCGTCAGTTTCACAACTCCGGTTAACGTTTTACTTTGTTGTACTACCATATATGCAGAAAGTAAGTGGGAAGGAAGCGGCAGATGGTACAAGTAAGGTATCCAATGAAGATTTATCAACTAGCAGGTATTACGGAAAACGCATAAGAAATTTCAGATTGCGTGAGGAGAGAGAGCGAGAAGGGAACTGTGAAATATAGAGCCTTGAAGGAGGATGGGTAAGTAAAAAACTTTGTGGTAGAGCTTCGTAAAATATAGCCACTGAAAAATATGTCGGTGGCCTGTTAAACACTTCAGGTAGTCATATATTCATTATGTCTCGTTCAGTAAATTCTTTTTGGTTTCTTTTTACTAGCATTAGAAGTTTTTTCCCTATCTACCTTAAGGTTCTCATATTAATTTCCGGTAATGGTCCAGAACGAATATCCGTACTTTTCTACCTTATAAATAATATTTTACTTTTGTTTACTTTTAGTGATCGTTTTAGAGATAACGTAAATAAAAACCAGTGATTCTCAAAGTTATTGGAAAAGAGATGAAAGGTGGAAAAATTAAAAGTAAATGGTAATATCTTTATCTGGTATAAAAGTTGGGGGAAGGAATCTAGTTTAAAAGGCGATAGAAATGAAATTTAAAAATATTAACATAAAATAGAGGAGGTCGGATCGTACAGATGAAAAGCTTAAATGTAGAAACTTTATACAGTAGGAGGCTATGACAATCAGCACAAAAGAATTAGTTAAATAGAATTAAAAAATATTATTTGCGTAATACGCGGGACATACACATAACTGATTTCCTGAATCCCGGGTAAGGGCAGTATAAAAAATGAAAGAGATGTTTGTTCTTGGAAATTATCGGAATTCTTGCTCTCGGACTTGGTTGGCCAACCATTTTTGTGACGAAAATCATGTTGTGACCGCTGTCGGGGTTATGAGAACTTGTGATTTATTATTCAGTATTAGAAATTAGTTATTTGGTTGCTTTGATTGCTTGTTAAAAGTTTTGATTGATAGTTCTCAATTATCTATGTCGTGTACTATATGTCTTCACGCAATGAAAGTGACAATCTAAATAAGTTCCCCCGTTACACCGGTCTGTAAGCTATCTTTTCTGTCTGTAAATGCTCTGTATTCATTCTATTTCATGAACGTACATAAAAGCGAACGAAATTGCAGTCATAAATTCACCCAGCATGTATACCTGAATTATTTTACCAGTAACAACAATACCTAGTTTTGGGCGTTATATTTTTCACTATGCCTGCTACCGTAAATACTTAATGTTTAAAATCAACTGTAGTAAATAAAACACTATCTTATTTACTTTGTTTAAAACAACTAAATTTAAATACAGTCATCAATGCATTTTTTGTCTAAATTTGTCGCTGAGGTGTCGCTTACGACTGGTTTAATAGATGCAGCAGTCATGCGTGGACATCCACTTCAAACAGATGTTGATTATTTGCGCGGACAGCCATGTTTCCATTTAACGCAGATGTCGATTATAGCGGAGACACTTGTCTGCCAACAAGGCACGCCCTGTCTGCAAACATTTGTATTACTCTTTCTTGTTGGTCTTTGCTGTAGCTATATGTGCTTCATTATTGCCTAGTGTCCGGGATAATTCGCAATACATTTATTGTGTGGCTAATAGAAGAACGATTAAGGGTTCCAGCTATAGAAAACAGTCACTTATGTAAAATTACAAGACTTTTTAAGTTTAGTGCTATGCCTTGGCGAGTTAAACGTGTTTCCTTTGTACAGGCTTAGTAAAAATTGTGGTTTTGAACTTGAAAAATATAAAAACTGTGCAATGGCTGTTACAATTCGTTCGTACACACAAACATACACAGACACACACACACATATATATATGTTATATATATATGTGTGTGTATGTGTGTATAAGTATTAAAATATATAAGTATGAATGTATATAAGTATGAATTTATATATAAGTATGAATGCATATAAGTATGTATGTACATAAGTATGCATAAGTATTTATATGTATTTAAATGTGTATTCATATTTGTATATATGCATGTGTATAATTGTATATATATATAATAAACTTGAATAACTGTTGTCATGTAAAAAAAACAAATATGAGTGTACGCAAATAATTTATTTATAGGCGATATGTGGTTGTGCTAAAAGAGGAGACAAACACCACACTCTGTGGTCGCTCTCCACGAAACGAGGTGGTGCAGCGGTAAAACATTGGACTTGCATTCGGATGGACCCGTGTTCGATTCCCCGCTCCGGCCATCCTGATCTCGGTTTTCCATGGTTTTTCGAAATCACTCAAGGCTAATGCTGAGATGGTTCCTTAACAAAGACCACGGCTTATTCTTCTCCCAGCTCCTGTCATTGTATCAAATTGTGTCACCGTCTCTAATGACCTCGCTGTCGACGAGACGTAAAGGCCACTTACCTATGGTCGCTGTTTACATTAAAATGTTTTAAGGCTACATGTTTGTGGTAGTAATAACTTTCCCCTCTCTTCACCCACAGTAGAAGATAAAACTTAGCGAAAGTGGAACTATGCTGTAATCTTAAAATGGTGATATTTTCCTCAGAGTAGGCCCCCCTACTTTCGTACACATCTTCTCCAAAAATGATGTTTGGAAAATAAACATGTCTGAATTCTGACATTTATTGATATATGTTACATGTTTTTGTTAAAAGCTATTTTAAGGAGATTGACCGAAAGACGTAAAACGACACATTACAAGCATAATATGTATAATTATTTCAGAATCTCACTGAAGTGCGTAAGGCTATTTTTCTTATATATTCTACATAATCATAATATTAATCTAAGAAGTGTACAAGTGAGACACAATCTTAATTGAGAACTGTGTCAAACTATCGCTTGTCATAGGAATGACAGCACGCTCAGGTGAAACCAGCCCCAGTTTACCTGAGAATTCCTTAATGAAATTCGGATTTCTCTTTCATGGCAAAATCCTTTGGGTTACTGACACAGCATATATTAGGCGCATTAGTACTCTGAATACTATTAATTTAACTTAAAAACGTTAAGTACATATCGACATGGTAAGTGTGATCTAAAAGTGAAGGTATCCCATTCTCTACCCTGAAGTAAACCGGCGGAACACATTCATAGCGGGGGGCCGCGGTGGCCGAATGGTCAGAAAATTCGCCTCCCACCACGGCGATCCGGGTTCGATTCCCGGCGGGGTCGGTCCCCGGATTTTCACATGTGGGAATCGTGCCGTACGGTACCGCTAGTCGGCGGGTTGGATTTTCACATGTGGGAATCGTGCCGTACGGTACCGCTAGTCGGCGGGTTGGATTTTCACATGTGGGAATCGTGCCTTACGGTACCGCTAGTCGGCGGGTTGGATTTTCACATGTGGGAATCGTGCCTTACGGTACCGCTAGTCGGCGGGTTGGATTTTTACATGTGGGAATCGTGCCGTACAGTACTGCTAGTCGGCGGGTTGGATTTTCACATGTGGGAATCGTGCCGTACGGTACCGCT
>PNEQ01024615.1:5681-25406 GCA_003012365.1 Medauroidea extradentata | reverse complement strand
AATCGTGCCGTACGGTACCGCTAGTCGGCGGGTTGGATTTTTACATGTGGGAATCGTGCCGTACGGTACCGCTAGTCGGCGGGTTGGATTTTCACATGTGGGAATCGTGCCGTACGGTACGGCTAGTTGGCGGGTTTTCTCGGGGATCTCCCGTTTCTCTTTTATTCCGGCGCTGCTCCACCCTCACCAGCACTAAAGACCTCGATGTTGAGCGCTGACCAAAATCTCTCACTCAGTCACTCACAGATTCACAGCTTACTATTAGAAGCTCTGACAAGTGAATAATCCATGTTGGACACTGTTGCCGGTTTTACAATTTTTTTTCAGTCGGTGAAATCGTGTATGACAAAAAAATTTTAATTTACAAATTGTACAAACGTATCAGTACGTATACATACCAGTGACTCTACGTTGAATCTAACGTTTTCGAGAAATTACTCCAAGCTATTCCCAGACAATCTTAGAAAGTCAAATGAATCCTTTAATGTAAACCCATTGCTTTCTTTGTCATTTCACTGTCATGTTATTCTCCTACGATTTCACTGTGTCAATTATATATATATATATATATATATATATATATATATATATATATATATATATACACAAAGTTCGATAAGCCTAATTCAGTTTAATACTTGAATAAATAACTTAATAGTTAGTGTCACATAAAGTCCCACAGTATTATTTTACAAGTTGATAAGATATCACATGAGATCTTTTATATCTGAAAGTCGCATGCTTAACACATTTTCTTTTCAGAAAATCTTAAACAAATTTATATTTAATAATTCAACAATTTAAAAAAAAATATTTTTTTAAATTTCTTGCGGGATCATTACCTAGTATTAAATGTTGTACTTTGTCGTAGCGTATTAATACTAAGCAAGGATCTAAGTTTGGCGAAAAGAGTGTATGCGAATATACAGTATACAGTAACTTACCTAAATATATAAGTTTCATTTTTTAAACTGTCCTTTTTCTCGAACCCTCCTAAATACCTCAAAGCAATCATTCCATTTCTCTCCTATCTGTAAAGAATAACGTAAAGCACCATTTCTCTTGGTTTTTAAATAAATAAAGCCTGCAGTGTCCGACTGAAATTAACTGAATAACATTTTTAAGTCCGTGTTGTAAAACTGTAAACCATGTAACTTTAAAAAAATAATAATACAAGGCTTGGCAAATAAAAAAAAAACATTGTCCAAAGTAGTCACCTGCCCTTATGTACCAGTAAAATGTAGATTTTTATAAATTCCAATCAGCTCTCTTGTCATTGTAACCTTCATTCTTGTATCGTATAAATCAGGCATTTTAAGTGGCGTATTTGATTACTTTATATATTCGAGTCATTGAAGCCTCATTTATACACTTTGAAATTCAAACGCCACAGTACAGTGTAAGTGCTCGTTTAATGGCATACTCCTTGACACTATAATACATTATGATAACATTAGCCGAAATGACATAAAACTGTGTGTTTGTTAAACAAATATAGTGTTTGTTCATGCTCAGAATCGCTGTATTCAGAGTATCATTTCCGGAGAAATCTATCTCTCACTTAACATGGCTTGTTCTCGTGACAGTTTACAGGATAACTGTGTACAGTTCTTGACTCTGAATGTGAATCTGGGTAATGAAGGAACTGGCAGTGTCCACCAATTGAGAAAGTACAGCAACCAGAAGAGAACACATTAGACTACATTACATTCACAAAACATCTCAGCCAATCTCGCCTGCTGTTTGTAACGTTAGAATTAATATCCAGTTGGTACATGTAAATAACTTTAACTTTTTTTTCGCATTTCGTTCAGTGTACAGTAATATTTGCTCGCAAAGATTCGTCAGCGGAGACACGTTGTATTAGTATTAGGAACAACGTGAATTTTGGATAGATCACAAACAGGAACAATATGAAACGGGGTTATCTAAGTTTCTGAAATACATAGAGGACATGAAAATTCCACTGTGATGACTTCTAGCTAGAGCAAAATTTCTTCACCGCCACAATTCCTAAAATAACTCGTACACAGATGTACTTCAAGGATCTTGTTCTCTGATTGGAGTTGATCAGATCACATATTTTCAGATGACACGAATTTGCATCCTCACATGTGTTTCTTCTCAATAGTTCACATAAACATGTTGCGCGAAGTTGACTTGTATTATGCATTTGTATTACATCTTTGAAAATAAATGCAAAATACCTACATGTTACACACACATTGGTAGGACCGTACCACCCCCTCGTTTTTCTCGAAGTTGTACACCACAATAGTGGCTGTGCAAATACTTACGATCAATGTAATCATTCACAATACCTTTCTTATTGTCTCTTAGATTTAATTTTTGTTCGGTAAAACGTCGCTTTGTAAGGGTGGATATCTCCCTTGCAAGTTACTGTACGATATTTTTCGTATGTAATGTTTTCTAACCCATTTTGGATAGAGCAGTTGAGCACTTCCAAACACAATGTACGCAGTATTGCCTATGCTCTCCTGGTACTCTATCGCTTCAGCCAAAGCTTCGCGTGCATTTTTCACGAAAACTATAAGCCCTAGACAGTTGCAATAAGAGGACCATTTTTATTACAAAGCTTGCATTACTCAATGAAACATCGTCAAATGTTCTACTATTCTGATGGCACAAACGTTTAGTCCACTTAGAGGGTGGCCACCCCTGTTCTTTTAGTAATGGCTGAAGGTACCAACCAGCATTTGATGTGGGTTTGAAGACTATTATAACACAAATCAATGTTCAGAATATTGTCGTTTTACATAATTCGGTTTCTGATATTACGGTTTTCAAATTCGATATTCTGCGGCTCATTACTCCCACAATATTACACTTAGGTACAAAGTGTCCTGCATATGTCCTACTTTATTTTCCATAAGGTATCACCTCCCTGCGTTTGTACCTGTAGTTCAGGACCACCCTGTATATAAAAAAGGCCGCTATCACCGTCTAGAGTATCCTGCTATAAGGTATTAAATAAATGTGTAGTCGCAAAACCAATTTTTTAAACCTTATAGTTTATATTTGTTATATGAGTACCGGTATATGAAGAAATTTAGAAATATCAAGAGGATTATAGGGCATTATTTTTCCCACACACATAATTTTCTGTAGGATTCATGCATTCAGGAATAATGGATGAAGTCAAATGAATTTTTCCAGAAACATGGATGAAGAAACATTACATAAATTAATACTTTGGATTCTGACTTCAAAAGTGGGCTTGCAGGAAAAATACATACATTCCTCTTAGTTTTAATTTCAGATACATTTTGGGATAAATAAATGCCCAACAATATTACAACGAATAATTTTAATGACATAATTTTCTGATGCAATTACGGTTGGTATGTTCAGTACAAGTACACAGCGCCCTCATGTAAGCATACTTGCATGTGCAACAAACTGAGCATTGAAAACTTACGACAAGCTCCCCGTATGCCTAAGAGGCCACATGTGTTGTCTACAATAAAATACAACAGTGCCTTTCACCGTTTATTTTCCACCATAATCCCTCTATGTCCTATGTTGACCACATCTCTGCTTGGTATACAGTGCGGTTTGTACGCCGAAGAAGAGCAAACTGTATTTGAGGGAGAGCTTCCATAGTATTCTTCACACGAAAAAAAAAAACACATTTACTTGTGGGCGTCATTCACCGTCACCAGTTGGCTTATTCTCTGGAACAAAAATATGGTGAAATGTTAATGAATTGTGAAGCAGTAACTTTGAGTGTGTACTGGTGCAAATAGATTCCTGGCGAGAAGGCTGCTGTAATTTCTGTAGCTATACGATATTCAGGATATCGATTGTGACTTTTTTCCTTTTACCAAGAAACACCTATATATTTTCCTGGCCAGTAAAGTTGTTGAACACTGATGCACATTTCTCAACTCCCAATGTCTGAGCACAGTAAATAATGTGTACGTAAGAAACAGGTATTCCTGTACATTAACATTGGAACACCAGTCTTGCCTGTCAAAATCACTACGTCATCACTAGGGCGCGGTAGTTTACGCGAAAATATTTTTGCAGCACTTTGTTTCAGTGCCTTACGTGCGCACCTGCATCACTACTTTGTGGTCGGTGATTAAGATGCTGTAACATACAACGTCTGGAGATTAAACCCGCAAATCACAGACGTGTTGTGTCACAGTTATCCATGTACTGTTTGGCACAGTCAAATGAATAATAACTCTGTACAAAAACACTCTGCCAATAATCATGAAGTTGAGCTACAGGTGCACACGTAAGACACTGAAACAAAGTGGGGCAAAAATCTTTTCGCGGAAACTACCGGGCCCTAGTCATCAGTGTCTACAGTGCAGACTTATCAGATTCGCAGCCTTGTTGCAGGGCATGATGTACATAGAAGACCATACTGTATTTGTGAGTTCAGCCTGGCGTCATTAGAATGCTGCCTGTTACGAGAACACAGCTCCATATGTCGTCAGTACTTCCTCGTCAGTGGAAAATTCACTGATCTCGATCTACTTGACTAAGAATGCAAACAACTCTGGCTTATATTCTGCATCACGCAACAATTTTACTATTGCTACGCATTCTCTGTTTGACACTTGTCACCTTTATATGTTTACTTTTACATACCTCTCCCTGATATTATTTACTTGTCTCGAATTCTGGAGCTGCTATACAATATGTGATATCCAAATAGCGTTGCCGTAGACATTGAAAGTTCTTACATCTACAGTAGGCGAATGTAATCACACTAGAGCAGCATCATCAAATATATTCACAACAAATATATCTAGTACTTCTGTCAGAACTCTTTCCAAAGACAGCAGCTCAGGTTAAGATCAGAAACATAATAATCTCTTGGAAGGCACTTCTTCAGCCAGTTTTTCAAGTTGGCTAATAATGCTAATAACTTATTATCAAAAATATATAATTAAAAACAGCTTCGCGTTCCTTTTACTGTTGCCTTTCCCATACATTTCTTTAAGTCAGACTTATTCCCATAACTGAAACTTTCCAGTATCAGACGTTGATGGTGGAAACTTATAGTTTTTATGGTTAAAGTAGTCATATCACACTGCGGTCACTGCTTGACATATTCATGGGAGTTTTCGATGAAATGTTATTATTTCAAGAGATTAGATTGCTGAAATTTGCAAGCATCATTTTGGGCAGATTTGTTGAATTTACGTAAGATAATCGGTGTTCTTAACGTAACGTAAGTAGCCTGTAAGATAAGTGATCTGTCATTTAAAAACGTTGACAAAACAAGAATTCTCTTTCCTATCACGCTTTTATGAAACAAATCACCTTACTGTTTACGGTTGGAGGAACATTTGTAAACATTTTTTGCTCAATTTCAGACGATTGTTAAGGCCAACTTGGCGTGTCTTTCAGTTTAAATGCATGGGACCGAGTTTCTTCGCATTTAACGACAATTATTTTTTAAAACATAAAGGGAGCCGATATCGTAACATCGCTTCGTAACTTTGTTATGACTGATTTAAACTGCATACTCTAATTTTGTCGAGTCAGAAGACTGCAAAATAGTTGCTAATCAGTTAATTAACGAAATTTCTTTTTAATTGATAAATTAGCTATACTCATCATACAGTTCGTCTCGAAAAATTACATTGAATAGTAAAACCAATTTGCAACAAAGTTACGAAGCAATTTTACGATATCGACTCTCGTATGGATTTTAAAATTTAATTCTCTCGAAAGCCGAGAAACTCGGGCGCAAGTCCTTAAAACTATTTATCACGGAAATGTAAATGTTTTTTTCTACGTGTAAATATTATGTCGTTCTGAAATATATACGGTTACTCATTCAACTTGCGTAGGCTGCCTACCTCAGAGCCATGATGGGAGCAATGATAGGGTTTTACATGTAAATTTATTATCGATGTGGCTCAGTACGTGTTGGAGCTGCATACAAGCCACCACTGACTGTATTTATTCATCTCGGTGCCCCGAACATTGCTAAAGGATCTTTTAGTCAGTTTTTTTCAATACCCTGAAAACTGTGAGCAAAAATGCATTTTTACGCACTGAAAACTTTCGATAACGGCTGATCACAGTTCTTTCTTGCAATATTATTCATTTGGCAGTATTTTCCTTTTCTCGGTGGAGAAAATGATTTTCGTCCTGAAGCGATATCACTAAACGTGACTGAGCTCCACCGAATATAATTTAACATGTACAACCTTATAATTGCTTCCTCCAGAGCTCGAAGGTAGGTAGCACAAACTACGATAATTGATAACCAGTGCCATTTCGTGGAGATTCTTCTGCACGCTGTTTTTTTAAGTACGCAGCAAAATGTATGTATGATAGCAATAGTGTTTGATGGATCACGTTTGTGGTTGGATATTTGACACCAATGTTGCCAATCCAGACGTTCGTGAACATACCCTCTGTCAAAAAAAATTGTGGCCACCACAAAATATTTTGTCATTATGGATCTTACCAATATTTTTGTGGTGACTGATCCCAGTAAAATTTTACTGTGGCTACAAAAATGTTTGTTAACAATGCACAATTCAATTTTTAATGTCCAAATTGACAAAGTGTTATGTGTCCCGCACCACAAAACCGTTTTTCCTGTGTATTATTTCTTCCTGGTCATGAGTTTCACTTACGCATATATACTTTTAAATTACTTTTTGGCACTTGTTTAACCAACCACATCTGTATGAAAGGTAGCACGGTCAAACATAACAAATAACACAACCTGAAAATCCCAAGAAAAATTGTCAACACCCCGAAAATACAAAAAAAAAAAAAAAAAAAATTCATTGTGACTAACTCGGTCGATGAAAACTTACGTGTTCTACACTTTCATTGTTGTTTCGTCTAGTCTTGTGTTTTTTATGTCGCTATTGGGTAATCCGGTTTTGTTGGAAACATTGTCTTCGGTTTAGTTGTTTATTTATTTATTTATTTATTTATTTATTTTGCGTATGATAGATTCCAATTTGAGTACAACACTCGGGAATGTGTAACAAGTGAAAGAATTACAAAAATTACACATAACAAGTATACGTACACAGTACACATTCACAAACATCAGCATACATAAAAATAAACGTAAGTTACATTTTAAAAGAAGATGAGATGAAAGTGAGTGCAATTATGTAATGCCATTATATACAGGATACATTAAAATATTGTTGATAGTTGTTTGTATACGTATTAATATACAACAAATATGCAAATGAGATTATATTTATACAAGGTCAATAAACAAATTACATTAGAGGCTATACTTGCTGAATATATAATAACTCTTACGTGTGACTAAGCGTGCAGTAGTTATGTCAGCTGAATTTATATTGAACTAAATAAACGAACGTAAAACGCATTGACAGAAGAATTTAAAATATCATCCATGAAATAAAATGCCTTAGTAATCAAGTAGTTTTTTATCGGTTTCTAATATAATTTATAATTACTCTTGCACAATTGCTTGAACGTTAACATAATACCATACTTAATTATTGAGTGGAAATATGCAAAATACAGAAAGTAACATCAAGTTTATTTGACAAGCATCTGACTGTTTAACATGCACTTCTTAATTTATTCAATGTCCTTTTAATTTGAGATTTCCAATTTAGTTCATCATTAATATGTTCACCAAGAAATTTAATGTAATTAGTTTTAATTCAATACCTACACAGTTAAGTTTAATAGAATTGAGTACTTTATATTTAGTTTCAAATTGAATAAAAGTGATCTTACCTAAGTTTACAATGAATTTATTTGTACGAAACCGTTCATATAGGGGCTAAGTTTTCAAAGCTTGAGAGGCTATTTCTGCTAGATGAGATTTAGATTGAAGTTTTAAGAAAATGCTTGTATTTGTACAGCGTTACGGATGTCATTTGTGTTATATAAGAAAGAGAAGGGGCCAGAATGGATCCTTGTGGAACACCATGATGTATTTGGCTAGTAAATGAAGTTATATTATTATCTGACGATTTATATTTTATTTTGACACTTTGTTGTACTGTCAGTCAGATATTATTCTAATAAATATCTACAATTGTTTCTTATTCCATACTGTACAAGTTTATTTAATAATATGTGATGATATACACAGTCAAAAGCCGTTGCTAAATCGTTAAAAATACTAGTAACTTGTGTATGTTTATTGAGTACTTCTAGGATTTATGAAGTTAACCTGAAAGAGGCATTATCTGTGGACATATTTTTCCGAAAATCTAACTGAGAGGGAGAAAAAAATTTTTAATGCATTATATGATTTATCAGACAAATTTATATTACTGTTTCAAAGATTTTTAAGAACGCACATAAGTGAGAAATATGTCTATAGTTTTGGTTTGTGTTATTTTTTCCTTTTTTATGTAAAGGAATTACTGAAGCATACTGAAGTCGCATACTGAAGTCTCTCAATAAAGATTCCAGGAGCAATATAATTATAACGTATTACACTTAATGGTCATATGAGTACAACGGCACAATACTTAACTATTTTACTGTTTATTTCATCAAACCTATGTGACTTGGTATTCAGATTTTTTATTATTGTGTTTATCTCAAGCCAATGAATTAAGTACAGTTAGTATAAGAGAGATTGTTTGGGAACGCCTTTCTGGTAAGCTTAATGGAGTCAGCGATGGAGATAGTACATTGCATAGGTTAATCTACTAAATCACTTGCAACATGTAAGAAATATTCATTAAGTACTTGTGCAATTATCGGTTTAGCTCTAGTAAAGTAAATACATATTACATTCAAGTTCCATTGGGGAATATGAGCTTTGATTTTGTAAAGTCCTTGTTTTGTCATATCCCACACAGTTTTAATTTTATTAGAAGATTTCCTTATGAGACTGCTAAAGTAAATACTCTTAGCTTTGTAGATATTTTGAAGAATCTTGCAGTATTTTTGTAGGTGACTAGTTTCATGAAGTGATGCACCACTTGCTCTTAAGAATAACATTCTTTAAGTTTTGCTAGATATGGATAGGCCTATGTCTATTGTTAACCAACCATTTTGATTAACAGATATTTTAGGTACATTTAATATTTTTAGGGCAGCAAGCTTCCAAGTGCAATAATACTGTTTGTAAAAGAGCATTTTATTGTTTTTTCGGATCTGTTTCAAAAGTTAGAAAATCCCAGTTTAGCATTTGCAAAGAAGATTTAAATTCATTTAATGTAGCCTATATGCATGTATATTCATGACTTTGGATTTTGTTTTCTTATCATCATTACTGAAATAATAATTAGTACTTAGTACTTCTGCATCATGGTCGGGAAGACAATCTACAATGTGCATTACAAGTTGGATTTTTTAATGAAAATATTATCTTGCTGTTTATGACATTACGCTTATAGGAAAATGTACAATGTGTATCATACCACATGCATTAAAAAAGAGAATGTAGTTGACTCCTGTGTGTATTAATAACAAGGTAATCAACCTTAAGCTCACCACACAGTACTATATCAGTTTTAACTAAAAATCAGATTGACAGAGTTTCGTTAACTTGTGAGATAAATAATTTAAAATTCCTTTTTATACTCTATAGATACAGTAGTAATGTATCTTTACCATAATAAATTATTTTTATACCATTCTCAATTATTTGGTCTTGACAGTATTGAGACAAGTCAGTTACATTATAATCAACTGATTCATGCATAAATATGCATGCATCTTCTTTTTGTAATTTTTTTCTACAGTAGTAAGCAGCAGGTTAGAATTGGCTATATTGACGTGCTGTATTTGTTCAGATATTAAGCGGTGCTCAGTGAGACAAATTATTTTTAATCTATATTTATCTCGTGCAGTACCATTAAATCAAACTGTTAATTCATCAGTTTCTCTCGTAAGACGCAACCATTTCCTTAGAGAATATACACCAAGAAGATACGTGGGCTGTATAGAGAAAACATTTAAGTATTCGTTGGAAATAATTTCAGAAAACTGAAATAAAAAACTGGACTGGAAATCAGACACAGAACCTCCAGAATGCGTGCATCTCCTCGTTCGGTCACACTTCAGTGTTGATACACGATTCAGGTCGTGTTTATTATAAAAAATTTAGAGTTTCGGGAATATTCTACGGGTTCAGTTTGTGGCCAGTCTCGTAGGAATTAGCGGTTTTTACTAATTGAAAAAATATTAATGTGTTAACTTTTAGACATATTTCCTTCATAAATTAACATATCTTTACTTTGGATCGTTATAAAAGTTAAGACAGTTTTGTAATAAGTGCACGTAATTGTCAAATATAGACTGTTTGAACGCAGCCTTTCCTAATGTTTGAGGCACAACATGTTCTAAACGAAAATTCAAAACAACAGAATAATTCACTTTCTAATTTAATTGAAATCTCAACAGGACCCTACTTTACACTCTAAATATTGAATAATTTAGGTAAACTAATGGTAGTATCTTAAGGTTGTAATTTTCTTGCTCTAGTTGAAAAGCAAATGAAAAATCTTTTCTGGGTTTCGTTTTAACACGCCATAAAACTACGTTTTTAACCAACCAAATTACTTCCATCTAAATCAGTTCACAAGTTACAAGCTATGTAAATCAAGTACTTGAATTTGAGATCTTAGTTCTTAGTTATCCGCAACTAATTTGCTATAAATGTGTTGTAGACAGTGTTAAAATTAGTTAAATATGGCTACACCAACATTAACCATGTGATAAGGAAGCAAAATTTTTGGCATTATTGAAGCAAGTAATAATTTTTATTACACTACTTATACATTAAAACGTATTCTTTCGAAGATAAATTCAGGAAAATATGCTTTCGATATAAATTCCGAATTGTTTTATTCGAAATATGTTATCATAGAGAACTGTAAGTATGTCTGACGTAAAAATTCAAGCAAGAAATATCACCGTGAATACATTACACAGTGAACAAAGTTTGGCAGAAAAGTTGAAAGTCCTCATGTACTTACTTTTGTAGACTGAAAAAAAGTACATTTTCTGGTTACTTGATCTGTACATTTATTTTATTGTTATTTTGCAAAAAAAAAAAATGTACGTGAACTAATTTTTAAAACAATACTAATATGGTAGGAAAATTTCTGCAAATTGTGAACGTGGTTAAAATGGGTTCAAAATTTTATTAAAACGTAGGAAATCAGTTTATCACACCTGTGCTCAATGAAAAATAAAATCAACTTCGGTGATCTGTCACAGTTTGGTAGGTTTTTTATATATTTACAAACAATTTGTGGTTAAAGAAAACTTTTTCTTGATCTAAAGAAATTAAATTGGTTGCATGTACAGGTACATGTTTTGTTTGTCGACGTACAGAAATTGCATATTACTACATTAATGTATTTTCATGTAAAAAATTGTAAACCTACAATTATTCACAGTGTTCCAATTTTTTTTACACTGTTTCAAAAATTTATTTGAAAAATACAAAACAAAAATTACTGGGTATGACATTACGACATCTGCATTGTGACGAATCGCTGGCTTGTTGTTAGTGTATTAACCTTTGTAAATGATTTGCCACTGAAGCTTGTATAAAAAAAAATTACTCGTATCCTGTTACATAACGCAGCCGATTACACTTCGTTAATGCTTTGAATTAAGGAGGATATGAATAATCCTGCGAAATCGTATTAGCTTCTGACGTCACGAAAGTTACACAGCCGTAGATTTGTGAATAATTTTCGTAGCTGATAGTCTCGAACACTGTCGTTGAAGTTACGTTTATGCTCTGTATTTTAGTACAGGAGAAATCGTACAGGCGGTTGTTACGAGAAAACATTTTTTAAAAGAAATTATTGTGATAAATATTTAATTCAATATTTCTTCTACTTATAACGTTACAGACAGACAGACACTTGCGATTTTATACTGTAAACTATATGTTTTTTTTTTACATTTTACATTAAATATACAAAACTCGTTTTATTTGCTAATTGAATACTTCATATCGCTTTGTTAGTCGTTATTAATAAGTTTTTGCTTGCAGTTATGTACTCTGGAGCTTATTTTAATGTAAGTTTTTACATCTCGGTGGAATGCTGTTAGACGAAGGCGAGTTTTAATTTGTGTAAACATATAGTTTTTGTATTAAAATATGTTTAAAATATTTCGAGACATGACAAACTTAAGTTTTTTGTGTGATAAACGCATTACTAGCGAATGTTGCTGAGACACAGAAAAAACACAATAACATAAAAAAACTAAGCACAAGAAATTGAGCAACAAACTGGAAGACAGAAATTGCTGTAGTAAAAAAAACACACAATATGTTCCCTAATAGGAATATAGTTTGTAAATAACAGAAACAAAAATACGTAAAAAGGAAAATCAAAACAGACGAAAGCCAAACGACGTGCATGAAAATGTCGACAATGACGAACAAAGGCAACGAGGGCAATGCAAATGAACACAGCAACAGAAACAGTTGTAGACAAGACAACACAACGAATATAACACAGACGATAATAGTAGGCTACCTTCGACGACAACAGATGCGACGTCTCAACAACTGATATCCTTTTCACCTTCAGGATCATTCAGTTATCACATTTTGAGGGATGATAAGTGGAATTCCAGTTTTTGTCATTTCTTAAGACCAGCGTGTGTAGAAATTACTACAGAAAAACACTTACCATTTTGATGTACTGCACAGTTTGAGAGCCAGTTGACTGTTTTTGTGGAAAAAGCTCCTGTGACAGAAGGAAAAACTGCTTAAAACATGGCAACAGCTGGAGAAAAGGAATGTGAACACAACTTTAAAAAAATGTAATTCTTACATGAGACGGAATATAATAAGAGCAGCTGCAAGGCCAGAAGAGCTGCTGTAGCATCTCCTCGCTTGACAGCGTTGCAATTACTTGAGCAATGCCACGAGCCTCGTACACGAGGCGCGCAGTTCGCATGAGCAGAACGTTCGACAAACCGCCTGACATTACAAGAGCGCTCAAGCACGCGCCCTCGGAGATATTAAAAATTTCATACTTGAAATATTCCGTGGGAATGAGAATACTTGCGCGCAGGGAATGATGGCCAGTGTAATGAAAGTTGCAGGCATCTTGAAGCTTTACGTGACTATGGCATGAGGAAGGCGACCGTGTCGCGCGAGGCAAGTAAGGTACAGCGAAACTTGGCAATACTGCAACGCGTCGCGAGTGGAGTGCGTGTACAGATGTTCCGTCAGACTACAATATTGTCTTGTCCCTATTTAGATACTATCGTTTCATGATGATTTTGTTGATGTTACGGTGTGGTATTGCATTGACACATCCATGGGGGTGGCATTATGGGTACGTGATTCACCCTTCCCCTCCCCCATTTCCCAACATCTCTAAGGTAAAAGAGAAATTATGTTATATTTCCTAGTTTCTGAAGGCCACTGAGCATACTTTCTTATTTACTCAATATGCATTATATAGATACATGATAGATGCGAGATAATTCAAAACACTTCATACTTAAAATAACACTGTTGAAAACAATATTTCTGATAGCCCCATGTTGTACTGAAATCTGTTAAAAACTACAAACTGTCATATTTTTAATTATTTATTTATTTATTCGTCCTTTTGTAAACACTAGTTTTGACGTACGAGGTTTTGAATCTTCACCGCATAGTAAACTGTAAACGAGTAAGAGTTTTTTTTTAAGTCTATTTTTGTAGTTATCGAAATATATTGTATTTCTTGTGTCTTAATGCCTTCCCCCCCCCCCCAAAGAAGATTCAGTTTGCACCTCTGTTGTGTTGTATTTTCACTGGCAAGCACTGTGTATAAAACGATATCCTTTCTAGGCCATAGTTTCCAAACACTTAGGAAATGAAAATTCTTGAATGCTACATTACAATACGGAAATGTTCACGTATCTACGTAATATCCTCATATAAAGGCATATTTTTACGTTTCGTATCGTTTCGGGTTCAGTCTTGTGAGCTAAATACACAGTAAAATAATTCGTAATTTAACAAAAAAAACTTGTAAACTAATGTCAAAACATTTATCAGTCTAGGCACTACAACAGGAATATCGTAGTGGGACATATTTTTCTGAGTAGTGTTTGATGTCTCATTTTACAGAATATTTTGTTCTTCTACAAAAAAAAAATCTTGGAAACTGGTTGCCAAAATAAGTTTTTGTGCCACTTGAAACAATTTTAAAATGTGCAATAATTTATTTGTAAATGTACAGTTAATACATACTTGTTTACGTACAAAAATATTTGTCAGGCATATTTATATATTTACAGGTATTTCCAGTAACGGTTGCAATATTTTTGTAAACGTACAAAAATGTGTTTTGTAAACTAGTTTCCAAATATTTTTTTTGTAAAAATACAAAAAAAAAAAATATTGTGTATGGAAACATGAAATAAATAACATCCATACCAATGTATCGTTGCCATTTCGAGATTTTAAGACTGCATTAAATATACAGCAGTTTTTTTGTTGGTATTTGTAAACATTATTTATATTGAAAAAATAATAATTCATCGCAGTTAAACCTGGTCACAAGACAACATTAATGCTGATTGGCTGGGAAATAATTCATTATTTTACATATTTACTGAGTGTAAGAATCAGCTTATTTTTGTAAACGAAAAAGTTTTCACTAAATGTATTTTCCAAAAATATTACAATTGTTATCTTCGCCTTTGCATAAAACAAAAACTCTAGGCTTAGGAAATGTTACATCCAGAAGAAATCCTCAGACGTAATAACTCAGAGTTGAGTATTATTCAGTTGAACTATATAATTATGAATGTTTTGCGGTCGAACAGTTTAAAGGTGTATTGTCAACCCTGATACAGCCAGAACTTCCAATACCAATTGCAATTTCTTGAGTTAACTTAAGCGTTTGCTTTAGACATAGTTTGAATGCATTTCACTAGCAATTGTAGGCTTATAGCTACAGCTTCATAACAAAAAAATTTAGTTGAAAACTAGTACATTGCTCTTTGTTTATAATCATTCCTGAGGTCAAAGCACGACTTTCCAGTAGGTCCTGAAACATAATATGTTCAAATGGAATTTAGTTGGTTTTTCCATCTTATTTAGTAATTTTTTAAACTGCAGAATCATTACTGAATATCAAATGTAAGATTTTTGTTGTAATTAGTGTCCCCTACCTCGATCTTATATGTAAGAATTAAGTTACAAAGGGATTTTGAAAACGTTGAAATCGTTTTGAAGTCAAGAGTTGAACCTACGTAATTTTCGTCCGCGTAGTATATGCATTTGTCATTGTGTACTTCTGTGCGCTAAATTTCGGATATAATTTCTTCTCATAGCACAAGTTACGAAACGTTCTCTGTAAGACTCCATCCCACTGCCTCGTGGAATAAAAGTTACAACGCCTCTAGCTAGTTTCGTAGTAAATGTTTTAATGGCTTTTTCATTTCCGAGTTAGGTTTTGATCACTGCCTCATTGGCACTGTATTTCTGTTGGTTACGACATGCTCGGTAGGTTTTTCACATTAAGGCAAAGGAATTGAAATAGTGTTTAATAGAATGCTTTAAATTTTTTTGGATTTTTTCAGGCCTGTAATACCCTAGTTTATGTAAGCTGTTTGAAAAATAATGCACAGTTCACCCTCAAACATATTTTTTTTATTTCGTTTTAGTTTCATAACAAAATTCGCGATATTTTGGGGGGAAATGTAGGAAGCTTAAGTTTTCATTGCCATGAAAAATTAGGTCACAAATAAATATAAAAATAGCGGCAAACCAATGTAGCGATTCTTCGGTATCGATATTAGGTTGTGTTAAAAAAATATTTTTCAACCATAGCAAAACCATCAGGCATGACCTTAAAATGACTTTATTTACGTCTGTAAGAATACAAACTCAGAATTTCGTAGCTTAATTTTTATTTTAAACGCTTAAAACTTTTGGAGCGAAGTTTTTGTGTAATTTGTATCGCAGGAAGTAGGGCTACAATAAAATAATTTCCACTTTCGGAGAGAGTTACGGATATCCATGATTTTTACTTCCGTAGTTATTGTTATTGTCAGGGTACTTCTTGAGAAGATGTATAAAAACTAAGCCACGTTAAATAATCTCAAATTCGAAGGAACAGTAAAGATGTAAATTAAAATGTCTTATTTATTTTTACTTTTACTTAATAACATTTTTGCATTATGAGGCCATTATGTTTGCTTCTGAAATATTCACATAAATCAAAATAATTCATTCTATTTTTATTTGGCAGCAAAGAACTTTCCAAAGTCTTATCTCGCAAGGAATGTATATGACCTAAGGAAAATGACACATGCAGAATTAGCTTGTAGTACTATTAGTCTGTAATATTATAAGTCACAACTGACTGAAATTTCTCCCAAAGCGTGGAATCCCGTCATTTGTTTTCTTCGATTTAGTAGTAATCTCCCTGACAACTGTTTGAGTCAGTATTTCAAGTATTTAATATCCGTGGCGGCTCGTGGGTTGTTGCCAGGTGGGACTGCAGATAGTCGGAACTGTACACTCTTTATGAACGCACCGTAGACCAACGACCATGAAATATTTGCCGGCTACTAGATGTTTTGTGACCACTCAGTAGTAAGGTGCACCTGCACTTCAGCGTGTCAGTGGCTGTAGAGTCAACCAGCGCACAACCCTGTACAGCTCTTGACCACTGCACCCCTACCTGGCAACATCCCACGAAGCACCACTATTTAATCTTTACTTTATCAGGAAAGGAATTATCCTGTGCCGAAAATAAAAGTTCAATTTTTAAATATATTATTTATTGCTTTACTCCGTTAATTCACCTGAAAACATCCTTTTACTGGTTCACGAAATGTCATTTTTTTAGACTAAACAAAATGCTCACAGAATTGTGCAACTCACAAAATTCCTTACTTTTCCTTCATTTCCCACCCATAACTTATGGCTGTGTCTTCTGCCTGCCTACAGTTTTAAAGTTCACAGCAACACAGAAATATGCTAAACTATTTTATAATACATGCATTTCTATTATGTTACATTTTCATTTAAGCCTATACAGAGCATGTGCTTTCTTTACGAACACATTTTAATGCTAGGGCTATTTTTTGTCTGCTAACCTTAGTATATAAATACACTGCTTTGGGGTATAGGAGAATCTAGAGGTAGGTCTACAACATTGAAAATAAAAATTCGTAATATTAAAGCTTTTTGCTGTTAATTTTTATTGATTTTATTGATTTATTTATTTATTTATTTACATTTTTCTATGAACAGCAATACATTTGAACCTGGTGTTCAAGGAAAATCTATGTAAAAACTGTGTAGAGCAGACTTATAACCTCCTGGCTAAAGAATGTCTTATGTGAGGTATATGTGAGAAAACTACTGATGAATCAACACAATCACTGCCGGATAATATTTTTGTCATACAAGCAATTGCATTTTTAACCTTATTGTGCGAAATATTTTTGTATTACTTGTTGAAGACTTCAAGTACTTCAGATAGGCCTATATTTTTCTTTTGGATAGTATGTTAAGGGCACTCCATACTTAAGATCTGTGACATGAGCTAGGACACAGATTAACACGTTTATTAATATTAGGTGGTACTCAGTTATTTTTAATATCACGAAAAAAAAACTTTTTCTGAAGTGACAAGTTAAAAATATTGCCACAAGAATTAAAATGTTGGGAAAAAATTATAATACAACGTTTTAAAGTGTTTTTATAATGAAAATGCTTATTTGCTCATAGTATTCAGGGTATTTGAAAAAAAAACTCCCTTAAAGACCGTATAGGGATGTGAGCCTTGCCGAGAGGATCGAAGAGTCAGTGGTAATATAAATGTAGGTTCGACAGTACTGAGCTACACCGAATTAAAATTAACACATCACTTCCTATCGTTCCACACACCAAGGCTCTAAAAGTATAAACTAATTTAACTAGTTTTATATACGCTTGTTTACATTTCACTTTAACTCCTGCTTTAGATTCCTCAAACGCACAGTCCTCAAAATAATTTATAGTATAAAAAGGAAGGAAAAAATTCCTGCAAATTTTTTTTTTTTAATTTTAACGGGAAAAAAATTTTATAAGAGTGTATAAATGCTACAGAAATATTTACGTATTAAAAGTTTCTTTCAGTAAAAACAGAGTATCCCGGCAAGTTTTATGACAATATTTATCTAAAGCAAACCAGCTAACACTGCTCAAAAACCCTACTTAACAATTCTGTAGAAAATTTTGTTTAGTCGACTTGTGGATGATTCGATTAGCTGCATGGCACATATTTTAAATTCCATACTCAAGATTTTGTAGGCCTACGTATCGACTAGTATACTTTAAGTATTGAAGTTTTTTAGTTTAATAAAATTAAATTTCTTATCTAATTTGATAAATAGTCAATTAAACAACAAAATCCAAATTATAGAGACAACCTAAAAAACACATTGTGCGACATATTACTTGGAGCAGTAAATTACTCAGGCTAATCAACACAGTCAAATACCTGTTGCATTAAACAGTACAAGATTATGTTTATCTCTCACTGAATTCTTCATATTTTTCCTCATCTGAAGCACTAAAATGCTCACCAATAGTCGTCACTCACCCTCAACCCGCTTGTTTCACGGCCGCCAATCACTATACATCTTTCTCATTTCAGAACACGCACTGCAGCTTGCTCCACACATCGAACTAAATAACTGCCACTTGAATAAAAGACGTCACGTAAAGAGTACGTGGAACATAATATAGGCCTACTGGTTTTTAGAAGTCAAAATAAAAAAAATAATTAATAACAAATAATCACAGAAATTGGTTATTGCCAAATTTATGTAATTAGCTATTGAGGGAGGTGACACAAGAGAGCATGCTCCCTTCCAAAACTTCAAAATAATTTTAAAAAATTATTTACCTTTAAAACGAAAAAGTTTTGCATTGCAACTGTTGATAGTACGAAGTTGTAGATATAAGTATTTATGTTTGTGTTTATAGATAACTATTGGTGACACATTTATTAGAAATGTTATTTTCTTATGTGTGTCCCCACCCACAAGGAAGATTGTCATGCTACGCCTATGTTTACCAGAGTGATGTGATTCTGGTGAGAAGTCATGACTCTGTCTCTTCCAACTCCGGCGCACGAGAGCTGCGCAAGGCACGCGTGGTTCTGGTGAAATGTTGCTGTTTCTAAGCTGGCAGAAACTTCTCTCTGGTATTCCATTTCTTTTATGTACACTGACTTCCAAGATTTATAATAACTCGTCTGCCGTTGATTTGCGTCGCTCTAAAAAAAACTATCTGTTTTTCCATAGTAGCCTATTGATTTTGTTTTAGCGAAGGAAATTTGTATTTAAATTTGTGCCGTTGCAAGGTAGCTTTGCACCGCGGTCTAAGAAGGTAGAGGTCTTGACACTGAGGAATAAAATGTGACTCCTTCATGTCGCCGAGCGCTAGTAGTAATTTGGTGGAATATTTGACTTGTTTTTGTATTTGGCTTAGCTTAAAATGTGAAGTTGTTACCGGAACTGCGAGTATTATATCGAAGAAAAAATGGGAACGTAATTTTGTATTGGAACACATTTTTTTTACAACAATGAAATTTTATTTTTCAATATTATACATGTAGATGCACATTGCAACGTTTCTCAAATTTTGTAGGGCACGAAATATAGTTTTTGTTCGAATGTGTTCACTAAAACAATAATACTCAATATATTTCTTCAGACTACTTTTATAAACAGTTCCACACATGCCATTGCAATTATGGACATGGAACATGTATATACTATATTAGC
>PNEQ01024614.1:0-37021 GCA_003012365.1 Medauroidea extradentata | reverse complement strand
TACAGAAAAGGCAGTCTTCTCTCTATCTTTCGGGGCCACTTCACATTGCCAGTAACCGCTTTTCATGTCCAAGGTTGAGAACCACTGGGATCCAGCCAGGCTATGCAGAGTGTCATCTATCCGAGGAAGTGGGTAGGAGTCTTTCCTGGTCACATCATTCAGCCGCCGGTAATCTACACAAAATCTTGTTGAGCCATCTCTCTTCTTGACCAACACAACTGGAGATGACCAGGGGCTGTTCGATCGCTCTATCACATCCAGATCCTACATTTCCTTCAGAATGTCATCAACTACCTCGTGTGAAGCAAGCGGTAGACTTCTAGGGGGTTGCTTTATAGGTCTGGAGTCTCCTGTATTAATATGGTGACATGCCACAGATGTCCTACCAAGATCATGTGAACCACATGAAAAAGTGTTTTGATTCTTTATTAAGAGTTCTGCAACAGCGTTCTCTTGTCTCCAGTCCAGGTTTTCCTTTGTCCTCTTCAGGAGTTCTGTAAGTGGTTCTGGCAGAGTATGCTTCACAAGATCCTCCCTTAAGACCTTAGACTCAGTGGTGTTTATCTGGGAAACCTGCTTACACAAGCCAATCGTTGCCCCCTCCTCAAGACGAATTGCCTCGTCAGTCAAGTTCATCATTCTAACAGGGAAATTATTAGATCTTGATGAAACCAAAGTCCTGGCTACAAGTACTCCATCAGGGAGGTTACTCACTCTTCTCATACGCTCGATTAATCCTAGGCGCCTTACAAACTGTCCTACACAGCGCCCTGGTATCACAATTTCGCTAGAAGCGGGCAACACAGTGACCTGACAACAAACTACTGGGCAGTTGACTGGTGACGATAATTCTTGTCGTGGTGTCAGTACCAACTCTGTTTCACCTACCTTCAAGACCCCAGTCGAGTGTCAATGCAGCATCCTAGTTTGCACAGAATATCTAGTCCCAGTAAACATGCATCTCCAATATCCGCTATGTAGACTTCATGTTCTAACTCTAGTTCACCCAATTTTAGTTGCACACGCTTCTTCCCTTTCACTGGTGTTGTCTCACCAGTTACAGTGGTTAACATGCACACTCTAGTACTTTGATCATGTGATTGCTGGGGAAAAGGCCTAATGATGTCTGGCCTGACAACTGTAATGGTCGTTCCTGTATCTACAACCATCTGACAGGGTGCATCATCCAGGCTGCCCTCTATCAGCAATGCATCAACTTCCTGTTTCATCGAACGTACTCGAAGGAATTGTGGGGGGGCCTTACCTCCAGCAATCACCGACCTCCGCCCCTCAAGACCGGTGTTTACATGTTTCCCGAATTTTGAACTGATTGGTTGGTCTCACCTGGTTCTGGGTCTTGGTTTCTTCGCTGATACTGCCGACACTGGGCTCTCAGGTGTCCAGGTCGTCCACACTCCCAGCACTCTGGCCGCTTTCCTGGTCGAGGGCGGTGTTCCGAAGCTCCAACTCTGCTGGAAATGATACTAATTGCTGTCTTAATTTCCTTCAGGGTATTCTCGATGCTGTTCCCCTCCTCTTTGCATGTTACTTTCGCTGCTCGCACCACACGCCGATTCGCTGGCACCTGCCTTGCTGACTCGACTTCAAGTGCACGGGCTAGAGCATCTTGCATGGTACGAGGTGCTGCCAGGCGTACTGCTTGTCGCACCTCCAAGTCTGCAATGGCATCAACAAAGAACCCAATGGCAAGCACATCTCGCGCCTCCTCTGGATACCCTTCGAGTGACAGATAGGCTAGTCTCACAATGTCTTGCCAAAGTTCCTGAAGTGACTCCCCAGGTCGCTGGCTACGGCTTCGAAGTTGGGCATGGTGGGCATGGCGTAAATAGCGGTCCCCGAAGCACAGCTCCAGGGCAGAGACTAACGTAGAATACTCCAGGCGATGTCGTTCAGGCAAAGATTGGAGTATACTGAGTGCAGGGCCCCTCAACACTGAGCCAGGTAGTAGGCATGCTGCTCTTCTGTCCATCCATTTAGGGTTGCAACAATCTCATATTGGTGCTAATATTCACGCCATGGGGTTTGACCATCATAAGGGGCAGGCTTGATTGTAATACCCTTTCCAGCCCCAGGCATGGCAACCTCAGCTGTATTCATGTTCTGTGGTAGTCCTACCGACGATCCTGACATCGCAGAGCACCTCCCGTCGTTACCCTGATGTCTCGACTCTGGCTTCATCTAGCCGCTATTCCGACACTCCGATGGCTGACCACCTGCCTGTTGCTGTAGAAATTTCTCCCATTCGATCCTTAAGACACTCACCTCTTTCTGCAGGTCGTCTTTCACACTTCCGATTTTCTTTTCAACATTTTCATTAACACTGTCAATTCTATGGTCCACCAATTCACTGACATTGTCAATTTTTAGGTCCACCATTTGAGAAACACTTTCAATTTTTTTGTCCATGTACTCTATTTTCGTATGCACTAGCTCACTTATTCCCTCTATCTTCTTGTCAACATTCTCATTAACACTGTCTATTTTCCTATCGACATTCTCCTTAACACTGTCAATTTTCCTATCAACACTGTCTATTTTCCTGTCTACATTCTCATTAACACTGTCTATTTGCCTATCGACATTCTCATTAACACTGTCAATTTTCCTATCAACAGTGTCTATTTTCTTGTCTACATTTTCATTAACACTGTCTATTTTGGTATTTACACCACTAATTTGGCTACTTAGTCCCTCTATAAGTGCTTGCAAACCCTCTAACTCACTAGCCATTTTTCTTGTAAACATAAACTTATAACCTAAAATTTATTACCTAATAAAAATTAACAAGTTTGAATAAATATCTAACCATCTACACTTAATTTTAACATCATTTAAAACATTTAATTAAATTTTAAATAATTGTCTCCATCCCACTTCTGACACCAGTGTTACAAGCTTGCGGGCTAGGTACGTTTGGGGATGAAGGTCTTTGATAAGATAAAGAGGTTGTATTGTTCCGTGTTTCAACAAAGTTTTTACTGTAGTACGTAGTTTGTAAGGCTGTACGGTAAAAAAAAATATTAATTATAAAGTATCTTGTGTTACTGTATTTAAAATATTATAGATTCCTAAGTTTTTTGACAAGAGCAGGGTAACTATTTATTGTAGTTGTGTGATAGGTTAAATGATGGCGGAGTAGTTAATAGTGTGTTGTTGTGAATTGATAAGTTTCTTAATTAATTCTTAATTACATTTGGTAGTGTTAAATACGTGGAGAGAGTTAAATTAGTAGTGCAGTATTGGAGACATATTGAAATTGGAGTTGTAAGAGTAATCATGTTTTTCTCTTTAAGCTGTTGTTGACTGTGTTTCGTGAGTAGAATGTAAGGCTAGATGATAGTGTGACTAAGTGAAAAAATGGGGCGGCAGAAGTCTAAGTGCGGAGGCTGTAGAAAGGTACGGAAAGAGGGGGAAAGTGGTGTTCAGTGTAACAGGTGTAAGGACTGGTTCCATGTAACTTGCTTAGGAATCTAGGAGGATCTCGGGTCTAAGGCAGGAATGGTTGCGTGATAAGTATGATGATGGGAACAGGGGATTGGTTGAAGCAGTGGCAGTGAATAGTGGCAGGAAGGAGATGGGTAGAGTGGAGATAAGCACACAGACAGAAGAGGAAATGAGTAAAATGAGGAGTGATTGGGCTTTGAACATACTGGATGGGGGATAATATAGCTTAAAGATTTGGGGGGGGTTAAGGAGGGAGAAGGAGCGGAAAGAAGGAATAGTAGAGATAATGAACAAAGGAGATAGAGGTAATCAAGAGAGTGGAGAATGAAATAAGAGGGAAGACTGGATTCGGAAGATTGGTAGAGAGAGTAGAACTAGAGAGGGATTTAAAGACGACAAGGGGATCTAGCAGATTTTCACAGCACAGCTCAGAAGGAATGTGAGGAGGAGAGGCAAAGGAGAAGGGAGGCGGAGTTACCTGTAGATAAATTGTGAAAGAGGGTAGAGGAGCTAGAAGCAGAGAAAGGGAAAAAGGCAGCAGTGGAGAATAAGGCCAGGTATGCAGAGGTTAGTGGCAGGGACTCACATAAGGCAGGTGATGGGGAGAATAATGGAGATATAGCAAGGGACAAGCAGGAGGGAGCTGGTGTAGGGCCTAAGGGAAAAGGTGATGCAGGTAAAAGTAGGCAGATAGGAGAGAAGGTAACAGCTAGACAAAGGCTAGACAAGCAGGAACCTTGAGTTATCTTCTTAGGCAGCTCTATTGTTAAGGGCGTCGAGATGCAGGGAGTTAGGAGAGGGATTATATATTAATATTTATAAAGCAGCATTTGGGGGGGAGCAAGATCAGAGACCTTCAGGAGAGGGTGGGAATTATGAGGGGCAGCGATATGGTCAAAGTGGTGACAGTGCACATTGGGGCCTACCAGAAAGTAGGGGATGAGATGAAGGATTTAAGAGGGTTGCTAAGGAAGGCACAGGCAAAGTTTCCAAGGGCTCAAACAGTGATTAGTGGGGTTCTATGTAGGAAAGGGATTAGTTACGCCAAGGCAGTTGAGGCTAGCCAGATGTATGAAAGAGTATGTAAGGAGTTAGGGGCTACGTTTGAGGACAGCAGGAAGTGGGTTGGACAGGTATGTGTAGGAAGGGATCTGGTGCACTTGACAGAGCAGGGAAGAAAGATACTAGGGGAGTTGCTAGGTAAGGAAACTGCTGACTGTCTGGAGAGGGTAAGGATAGAGCAAGGAGGGGGGGGGGGGTTATATCAAATAAGGAGCAACAGGTTTTCTGAAAAACTGTTTAAAGATAGTAGTACCACAGAAGGGGTTGAGTATTTAATAGGGAGCAGGTTAGATGAAATAGTAGGACATGATGATGATATAAAGACAGTGGTTTTAAATTGTAGGAGTGTCTGCAGCAAACTGGAAAGTTTCTGGGGTAAGGTTGACAGACATGGAGGAGATGTAGTTGTGACAGTGGAGATATGGATGCGTGAGGAAGTGCTAGACAGTGAATGTAGGCAGGATAAGTTTACTATCTTCAGAAGAGACAGGGATGGGTGAGGGGGAGGAACAATCGTGTGTTTAAGGAGGGACTAAAGATTGTGCAGTCAAAGTAAGTGGGCGTGGCAGAAATGTAACAATACTGGCAGTATATAGGCCACCTGGACAAAGACGGTAGACTATTGAGGTGGTCAAGGAGAAAATTTATATGATGAGGGATAGGCAGTGAGAGGGTTGTCGTAGCAGGTGATCTGAGTATGCCACATGTTCAATGGAAGGAAGGAACGGAGGGGATTTACACTAAGATGCACAGAATGGTATCACTATTAATTAATAGAGGATTAGTGCAGGTGGTGGATACTCCGAAAAGCAGGAATGAGAATGGTGAAGTGTCTGTGCTATATGTTGTATTGGTCAAGCCAGGGAATGCATTAATGTGGTGGTCCTGGAGGGAATTTGTGATCATGACATCCCTATTGTGGAAATAAAACTGGGTAAGATCTGGATAGAGCAATCCAAAGAGAGGGTTGTTTAGCCGTATGGACGTGGGCAACTCTAAGAGAGTGGAAAAGTTTCTAAGGGAAATTTTTGAAAGGTGGGCTGGAGAAACCAGTGTAGACAACTTGTGGCCAGGATTTAAAATAATAATACATAGCATGCTAGAGAAATTTGTAACTCAGAAATGTTATCGGACAAGGTGAAATACACCATTCTATGGGAACGACATCGTAAAATTTAAAAAGAAAGGCAGGCAGATACATGCTAGGTGGAGATGAAATGGAATTCAAGGGACCAGGGAATTCATGGAACAGTTAAGAAGGGAGTTGGAAAGTAAGATCAAGCAGGCAAGGAATAGGTGTTTAGAGAGTATGATGGAGGAAGGGAAGGGCAAGGAATGGGGAAAATTATTTGGGTATTTTAGAAAGGTAAGAAGCGGAGGGGAAGAGATCCCAACTTTAATAGAAACAGACGTAGATGACTGGGAAAAGGTTGAACTATAGCAGGCATAATACATGTCAGAGTATGAGGCAAAGGACAATTGGAGTAGATCATCCATCAGAATCAAAGGGGTTAATAAAATGTTTCGTGTGAAAGATGATATAGGAAGGGTGATTAAAAAATTGAGGAGCAATAAGACAGTGCGACCAGATGGAATAAAAAGTGGTGCACTCAAGTTTAGAGGGAAGGAGTCTGACAGATATCTGGAGGTATTGTTTGGTAGGTCGCTGGAGGAGGGTAGGTTACCACAAGGATGGAAGAAGGCTTTAGCAGTCCCAGTGTATAAGCAGGGTGAGAATAGAGGGGTGCCAGGTAGTTACAGGCCAGTGAGTCTCACATCAAATACAGAGAAGGTGATGGAGAGATTGATGGCACAATATGCGGTAAATGTTATCAACAACAGCAAATGGATACAGAAATACAAACATGAATTTAGAAAGGGATATTCATGTGAGACTCAATTGGCAGGTTTGTTGGAGTATCTGGTTCAGGCAGTTGACGAGGGGAAGCAGGCGGATGCCTACTTCATAGACTTCGAGAAGGCCTTTGACAAAGTTCCCCATGGAATCTTGATGAGAAAAGTGGAAGGACTGCTGTATGACAAGTGGGTGGTTGACTGGATTGAGAACTTTCTCTGGGGACGAAGTCAGAGAGTGAAAGTGGGGGAGGCAAAGTCCAAAGACGAAGAAACTACATTACGAGGTCCGCAGGGAAGCGTATTAAGGCCTTTGTTATTTATTCACTATAATGGTGAATGACATGGGATTCTGAAGTGCAGGTAAAATAAGATTGTTTGCAGACGACTGTGTACTATATACAGAGGTGGGCAGTGGAATCAACTTGCAGGAAGATATTGATAGGTTGAGGTTTTGGACAGAGAGAAGGGAACAGAATTAAGATGAATGTGCGCAAAACCAAGTTGGTGAGGTTTACTAGGAAGAGAGTGGTGAGTAGAGAGGTATACAGATGGGATGGGCAGGCGATATAGGAAGCCAAAGAATATAAGCATCTAGGGGTTGTGATACAGGCTGATCTAAGGAACACAAAATGTTTAAGAAGGGAAGAGAAGTGCTTCAGGACTGCTCAGGAAGATGTTGAAGGGAGTTAGTGGTGAAGTGAAAGGAAATGCATATTGCACTATGGTTTATCCTAATGTAGCCTCTCCGTCTTCTGACACTGCCTCACCCACTTTCACTCTCGAACTTCTTCCCCTGAGAAAGTCCTCAATCCAGTCAACAACCGCTTGTCATCCAGAAGTCCTTCCACTTTTTTCATCAAGATTCCATTTTTATGTGCATATAACTTTTTTAGGTTACTAATGTGAAACAAAGGAAATACATCGATTAAAATGTATGTTTAACAGTGAAACAATTACATATTTTATTCCACGAAAACATGTTCGATCACCATAAGTTACCAATAGCTGATGTTCAACTTAAGTCATATGTACTGCAAATTTGGAGGAATGCTGTAAGACCCTTCAGACCATATGAAACACTCGTCGAATACACTATATTGTGACCGCACTATGGGTAAATATGGGACATGTGAAAGGTTATCAGAAGAGGACAGCAAAAACTTCAATTTCAAAATGGTTGGGGAAGAGGGAGTCAAACAACGTGGTATAAATGATGATGAAAATGCAACTGCATGTGCTATCGTGTCAGTGTAATTTGTACAGTGAGTAAGTTAGGCTATATGTAAAATTTCTATCAAGGTGGAGCATTGTACACCACTACAATGGAAAGGTTGTTGGCACATTACATTGAGGAAATATGCAAAATACATAAAGAAAATCAGAAACCTGAGTTTGATCTTTATGGTAACAGCCAGTTAATAAATCATAAAAGTTGAGTATGCAGCATGGGAGAATTCTGCAACTTTGAATTCAGTAAGTAATCAATGAACAGATTAGGCCTAATCTACAAAATAAATTAATCAATGTTTGACTGCCATGTTTCAATCATGAATTAACATTTCTCTTATAGTGTCTGCAAATGTTACATCTATTAAGAGGAGTCCTTCGCGGTGTCAAATTTCCACCTTTGATGCGTGGTAACAGTGTAGCGGTAAGAGCCAGTGTCCCACGCTTGACGAGAAGCATATCGCCTTTATTCGCAGCGCGCAAAACTGGCGTCCAGGGTTTCCGTTGTAGCCTTTTTACTATGGGACTTTAAGCGGTGACCGCAATATTTTATTTTGGAATAGTATGAAGTAAAGACCAACGTATGCCTCTCGTTTTGCACTTTACGAATTCAAGTAATATTTTCGGAGTTACAACAGTCTAAAAACCCCGTTTTTAGCCATTTTGAGAGGCCTGAATATCATGTTTCTAAGAAGTGTGCTGCATTTTCGAAAAAATAGAAGCATGATTTCAAGTATGTGTTCTTTTCGTAGGTAAACATAATATGAATAAGTTAAGCGGTTTCGCGTATAAATGTATGCCCGTGACACGCTGCAACGCCGTCCATGCGCCAGTCGAGGACTTCTCTTAACAAAGGAAATTATTGATTAAATTTTACATGTCGACAGCACAAAATAATTTGATGTTTGTTTACGCATATGATGTCACTCCGAATGTTACGAGTCAAAATAAAAGTGATTATAACATAAAAAAGTAAGCAGCACATGAAAAATAAGAGATAAAATTAATAATACATATTCCATAAAAAAATCAATGGTGTTGTAGGCCTATGTGGAAAATGGTTCATGTGTTAGTAAAAATATCAAAGTAACAGTACAGATCAACAATGAACAAGAAATCTTGTCAAAGTTGGTACTCCTGCAGAATCATTAGTAGAATGTTGCTAGTTTGCTTGTCGATGGCGTGTTGGAGGGTTACAGTGGATAAAAGCTGTGTACAAAGAAAATAATAGTGTTTATTTTAACAATAAGTAAGTTAATGGCTGGTTCATACATTTAGAGAGTTATAATGCAGCAAGATAGACTAGAACTTGCGCAGACCCCAGTTCGTGGTGAGGCACACACTACTGTCATGTGGTTCCGCAGTGGCCGAATGGTCAGACCATTCGCCTTCCACCAAGGCGATTCGGGTTAAATTCCCAGAGGGGTTGGTCCCCGGATTTTTGCAATTGGGAATTGTGCTGGACGATGCCGTTGGTCGGCGGGTTTACTCAGGGATCTCCTATTTCCCCTGCCCCTTCATTCTGGCACTGCTCCAAACTCTCCTCATGTCACCCCTCACCAGCGCTAAAGACCTCAATGTTAAGTGCTAACCAAAATCTCTCACTCACTCACTACTGTCACATGACTGGCGGTAGGGGAAGTGGAGGGGATGAGTTACTGTTTGACTCGGGTGCGTGAGAGTCGCTCCAGCGTGTCATGTCCGGATTTGATTTACATGGTACAACTGAGGACACACGTGTGAAATAGCTGACAATGTCGCGACACATTTAAGAAAAAAATCAATGTATGGTTTAAGATACAATGTTTTAGAAGCAATAATAAGTGCTGCAATGGCTGTGTCTGAATCAACCGTAAAAAGGATTTTTGCTTACGTGGAAACACTGAAAAGGGTTCTATGGTGGCACTGCTCCCCTTCACACACATACTGCAGTTCATTGCGCCCACGCTGACCACGTGCTCCCACAAACGCACCCTCGGTAATTTGCACGTAGAATGTTATTGGATTTAACATGCCCTCAGCTAGCTGTAGTTTCAGTGGTTGAGTCACAAGTTCTTACCTCAGTGTCGTGGATACGAGAAGAGAAGAGCGAAAACTTACCAATAAATGATAAAAGTACCATTCGGCCGCACGATGTTTATTAAATTCACAGATTCATTCTCAACAACACCATTACAGATCCCTGTACAACATACGTGGTGGGCTCTCACCTCAAGCCTACATCCAATTTATACTGCAAATGAATAGTTAAATTTGGATCAATATTATTGTTTGCGCAGCCCGATGGTCACGTTACCAGAAAACAGAATGCTATAGCTCTGACGTTAAAGGATCTCCATGGTACGTGCGCCCACGGGAGCTTTCCCCACACGCGTCCGATCACTTCGACATCCAGATAGCTAAGAAGGAAAAACATCCGGGATGCTGTACTCCCAGCATCCTCCTCACTTCTCTCCGGAAGTGCCCAGAGATGGCGCACCACAACGCGATCTCCATAGGTTAGCAGTCTACCTACCAAGGGCATTCCTAAACTCATTGAAATGATTGTTCCACCTGAGAAAACACATTATCCCAGTCTCTACTGACACAACTCCATTGCGCTCGGCGATTCTTGAGAAGTGTACATATCTGTGGGCAACTAACAAGAAGGAAAAGTTACAAGATAGCTTCCCCCTTCAATGAAAACAATAACAAATTATTCCACATACATGATTACACTTTCCTCAGACCTGAATGCTCTCGCCTGTCACACATTACACTCAAGCTGTTAACAGAAATTGCTTGTATTTATGGTTCAGCCCACCGCTCTTAAATAAATAGGTTTAACACATAAGTTATTGTCGAAATTACGTCTCGCTTAACTGAAAGTGTTCTGCTGTACGCCTGTCTTGGTCTACACCAACATTGAGGTGTTAAGTCCCGGCTCTGCAACTTAGATACTACTCACATGTCCTTTCTTAATTCTAACACTTCGTGATCTAGACGCACTACACTCGCAAGCCAGGTTTCCCAAGCACCGGGCGACATCTAGCCCTTCCATTATAGTTAGTGCTCCACGAATCATCTCAGGATCCCATTAGACCTATGCTGACGCCGAAAACTACGTACAAACGTATTTCAAAGTTGCGGAAGTTAAGATTATGGTTACGTTACGTTTATGCCAACACGAAGCTACAATTCCGAACAACAAACAAATTTGGAAAAATTACATAGGGTGTGTATGCCAAGTACCTTACAGTTCGAATTTTTCAACACCTACGGCAGGGATGTGCCTACGTTTCTGAGAGTTAGGATGGGGAAGGGGGGAAAGCGCAAATTACTATTAAAAAATTATCTTTTGCATTGTCATGTGATTTGACACTATGAGTGTGATCATCTACATTTTTCCCTACTGCAAATAAACCAATGTCACTCTGAAATATTAATGTGCGAGAAAATTGGAAAATTTGTGAAAAAAAAGTGGTGAGGGGGGGGAGAGGTTAAGAGATTTTGGTCAGCACTCACCATTTAGGTCTTTGGCGCTGATGAGTGATTTAACATAGGTTTCACTGAATGAATTTACCACCGAAATAAAATACATGACATTTGTTATCTACATGGAAAGTATGGTAACCGAAGGTCGAAACCATATGTTTACTTTTTTTGTTTACTTGATAATTTACGTATTTTTAGCATTTCTAATTGAAATTCACTACATGAAATGAACTGTACAGAAAATCTACTTTGTGTACAAAGACACTACAATCAATAGCAATGTTTGTTACATTACGCCAACATATTAACATTTTAATGGACAAAGAGTTGGTGTTCTGTACAGTTACAAACATAAATTAAGACAATGGTTGGACATAACAAGCTAAACTTGCATTTGCAACAGTACAAGTCACAATGTTTAAAACTGTAAGACAGAGCTAGGACACTTCTTGTTTTACTCAACAAACAGAAGTTGTTAATTTTTATGTTTTTTTTTTTTTTTTTTTTGTGATTTTGTGTTCAATGCAATACTAGCACTAACAATATACACTAACAATATATTTTTCTATACAGTACAAAACTCAATGAGCTACATCTTTACCATTCACATAAGTTTCTTCACAAATGATATGCCAATGTCACATACAAAATGTCTGGTATTTATAATAATTTCTTGAGACCTATATAAGGTCATATAGTTGGAAACTGTTCTTTGCATGCTTACTTTTACCTACAATAAATAGTTTTATGCTGTAAATACAATTTTATTCTTTTAACCCAGAAAAAACATCAGTAAATGTTTAACATTTTTTTACCGAAACCAAAAGCGAAAACTGCTAATAATCAACATATGGAAATATTATTTTTTTTTTAATTAGGACATAACAAAGGTTTCCCCAAAACGTCTTATGCATAATAGGCAGAGCTAGATAAACGATTAACTCTTTTTTCCCCTTTAGAAAGCATTTTTATATTTTATGCATTAAATTAATTATATGTTATATGAAATTCTTAGTTCATAGGCGATGATTCACAAAATTTTGTTTACATTATATTGACGACTAGCAACACAATTTACATTGATGTAAACAATATCTACTTACTTACACACTCGAATTAGTTAGATAGGGTATATTTGAATTATGCAGTGACAAACGTTACCACGTACAAAATATGTTTTAAAACACCATACAGATATTTCCAAAGATAATGTTACATACTGATGATACATTTGATTAAAAGGTATGCTAATTCATTTTGAAAAAGTTAATGTAGGAATAGGTTTTATTTCTTTTCTACAATGGTCGATTCAATATTATTTATGTGTTTTGCTGTTGCCTGCAAGACCCTCAATACTTTCAACAGAAATATTCTACATTTTGAAAACAGATACAAACTGTACATATTTCTTTCTTTTGTAGATGAAGTGCCATGTAACATGCATCTTTTCTTTGCAAATCTATCCAATTCTGCTACAGCATATGATCTGAGAATAAAAAAGTTTTTAACAATTGTTTTAAATTTTGGCGCTTTAGAATAGATGTCTTGCACTTAATCTACAATTTTCTTTTCTACAAAGATTGCATCATTACACAGTAAAAATTTTCTGCTCTTTCTGTAAAATACTGCACATTAAAAAATCAGATTAATCAAGTCGCAGTTAGGTTTTTCAGGCAACATACTCAACTGTAGGCCTTCTGTTAGTCTTTAAATACTTAATCATTACACAACAGGAGAGGAAATATGGAAGGGGAGGGTAATTTATTAACAGGGCCAATCCTGAAATAATCTACCTGTCAGCATTCAATAATTAAACATTATGTTTATCATAGTACTATATAACACATAATATTAAATCATTTTTTTAAAGCAAAACTTTATTATCCAAGATGGAGACCACTGCACCTTGTTACAAGAGTAACATAGCCAGAAACGCAGCCGACGGCGGGGCAAGCTGAGCGAAGATGTTTTAACAACATCTCAGGCCCCAACTATAAAGGCTTCTGAAAAGGCTGCACGAAGGGGAGCTGCTGCAAGGAGACAAGAGGTGCTGGGCATCGACGCAGGGTGTCGGCCGACATCGAGCCAGAGAGTTGTCAATCACGTCGAGGGCACAGCCAGGGCAGCGATCCATCCCCGGAGTCAAAGTGCGAACCGTCCGGGGAGACGTGAGTGAGTTCCAAGTTAAATTGGCTTTGGGCTAATTAAGGTCATGGTTCACCTCAGTTTTCAACATATTATTTTATTTTTAAGTTTGTACCGGATATTTTTTTTCCTTATTTTAAACATAAATTGTAATTAAATAATCCTCTCAGGAAATTTTTGTATCTCTCATAGTTTTTGCGTAATGATACGTAAACGTCAAAAATTGAACTTTACGGTTTTAAGTACGCCACTAAAACCAACTGACATAACAAACCGAAAGAATTTCACACTACATAGCAACGTTGTAGGCTATGATTTGACATATATAAAAAGATAAAAATTTATTTTTAGTATTTCTAAAAAATTGTTCATATTTTTTTTTAATTTTCATTTCAAAATTCAGCATTTTTTACTAAATACAAAAGTATTTTATTTTTTGTTTTTATATATGTTAAATCATAGCCTACAACATTGTTATTCATTGTGAATTTTGTCGGTGTGGTATGTCAGTTTTTTTTAGTGGCGTACATAAAACCTTAAGTCCCAATTTTATCATTTACGACTCATTACGCAAAAACTATGAGAGATATAAATATTTCCTAAGAGGAAGATTTAATAACAATTTATGTCTAAAATAAAGAAAAAAAAATATCTGGTAGAAATATAAAAATAAATAAAGACGTTGAAAACTGAGGTGAACAGCGCCCTTAAGTGGATTGTGCCGATACAGGCAAAACAGATACCAAGGTGTAGATTTCAGTAAATAAATGGATTAGTTAAATATTGGTTTTAATAGTTCTTCTATGCCATAGACATTCACTCACTATTATCAGCTTTAGTAGTGTACTTAAATGTTTGAGACATCCTTGAGCTATTTTATAAAGTTTGCAACTAGAGTAAATCAGGTAAATTTTACAACACTGGTGGAGGTGCCTTCCGCCCCTCCCCCGCCCCCCACCTCGCACTTGCAAGCCACCATCCCCCAAATTAATTCATTACTTGAATAATAATTTAGCCTAATTATTAAGTCCATTAATTTCCCCTACCCGTCCACCCGTTAAATTAAATATAAATTAAGTAAACTTAATCCTCTTGACATAATAATCACAATAATATTTGCCCGATACCTTTAAACATAAAAATATTACACAAATAGTGAACTCAATTTAAATAGTAGTTATAAATGCATGCAGGGGAAATAATTGCATGGTGTGAAAGCATAGCTGGATTGTTGTGTGTGTAATGCTTGAGGGGCTAACACATAGTGATTATAATAATATACTATAAGCAATACGTCTCTATACACACTACATGAGTTGCAGTTAAAAGATCTCTTGTAGGGTCTGCAAAAAATTTTTTAAGAAAGTGACTTTAGATTTGTCCGAATTCCAGAGAAAAGTTGAAAGCGAGCAACAACCAAGCACGGAAAGATTTAATGAAATGATACAAGCAGGAATAATAGAGAAAGTTGATTAACCCTATGCAGCTTCCAGTCTAGTCATAAGAAAGAAACAAAGGGAAAGAAATTTTTGACAGATTTCAGATCCCTGAATGCTTATTTCAGCAAAATACAGTATCATCTGCCTAGGACTGAAGATATCTTATATACACTACAAAACTCAAAGTACATTACATCGATAGACCTATTTTCCGGGTTTTATGCAATGCCAGTATGCAAAAAGGACCGGAACAAGTTAAAATTTACGATCGATGGCATCAGTCTTTATCGTTACAGAATGCCAACCACCCCAATATTTTCAACAATTCGTCGACATTCTTCTGGGACCATATAGATGTAACACTGCAATTGCATACATCGACAATATTTTTATACCAGGCGAAACATTTGAAGAGCAAATAGAAAACATCAAAAGAATTTTAGATAGGCTAAGAGAATTTAATCTTAAAGAAAATATAAAAGAGTGTTCTTTTGCTGAGCTGAAAATTAAAATTTTAGGACAGTACATAACACCAGAAGGGCTAGTCACAAAGCTTTTACAAAGCCCAAACAGTCTCTCCAGAAGGTGCCCATTCTACACAAGTTTGATTAAAACAAAACGACGATTCTTGCATGCAATGCGTCACAGACCGCCATAGGGGCAGTACTCATGCAAGAAAGCGAAAATAGTAAACTGGATATAGTGGCATTTGCATCAAAAAATTGTCTACAAATGAAATTAAGTGGTCGACAACTGAAAGAGAGTTAGGGGCAATAACATATTTCTGCAAATACTTTAGACAATATCTGTACGGCAGAAAATTCGTTATTCTAACCGATCACGCGAATTTGAGGTATTTAAAAAGCACGGCCTAACACAATTTGCGCATTCAGAAAATGGCAATAATACTTGTGGAATACGATTTTGAAGCAAAAATAATTAAGGGCAGTAAGAACATTTTGCCGGATGCATTGAGCAGAGTACACACTAGAAGGAAAGCAAAATTAGCAGAAATTAAAATTAATGGTAAGAATTATTATACAAAGGAAGAATCTCTGTTAGCTGATAACATTTACATAGCATTAGCAGAGGGAATAATGCAAAACTGCGAAAAAACAAATAAATCAAACAAGCAGCTGCAAAAATCATACGTAGGCCTATAAATAGCACAGATAAGAGATATTTTCAGGATAATAATTCAGAAACACTCGATAAAATTAAAATAATTTTAAAAATTTTAGAAGGGCAGGAAGTACCGATTAGGCCACTACTTAAAGCAATAGCAGAGAGTTATCAAGTAATTATAATAATACAGTAAAAGTAACAGTTATTGAGCAGTATCTAATGTCCAAAATTTGAAAACCAACAACCGAGATGAGGCACATTATGTCTCCATGTATAACCACGAACAGGGAATATATTACAATAGAAAAAGCCAGGGAACATTTATTATGTCTACTCATAGACAATATAAACAAACTGCCATTCCAGGGAGAGTAACAAAAAGACCCGCACGTACAAAAATTAAAAATAGCCTTAACAGATCCAGAACAGGCAGAACCTAAATACGTCCGGTTAGCTAGACGTTATGGCATAACAGGAAACGGGGAAATATATTACAAAATAAATAATCCAGCAGGGGAAAAGCTGTTAACAGTACTATCAAAATATTATCAACAAGAAATCATACAGGCACATCACGATGCTTTATTAGGCGGCATCCACTTTGGCACGTTTAAAACATTAGCAAAGCTAGAACAGGGATACTATGGTGAGACAATGGCTCGCGGTGTAAAAGATTATGCTAAGAATAGCTAAATATGTCAACGAGTCAAAAGTGGAAACAAGAAACCTATGGGCAATTTACAGCAAATTGAACCGGCAGAACTGCTAAAGGCGTGGGTGTTAGATGCTGACGTCATACCTCCTCAGGCCCGAGACCAAAGCCCGAACCTCGGACACGTGTCATGAGATGGGGGGGGGGGGGAAGTGCGATAGCAGCGAGAGTAAGCCTGGAAATAACGATACAGTTTTAATGTACATCATAATAACGGCAATCTAAAGACAAACAAATGAGACTAGAATTAATCATAATAATTATGTATGGTAAATGTATTTTTTAGTGTGGCCATGAACGATGCTAACGCTTCCGGTAGCATCACGTGCAGCCAGCGCGCGCACCTCTCCCCCCAGCTGTTCTGTAGCGTGCAGTGCAGCCGGTTGTGTTTTTGCGAGGGAACCTACATCTTTGTCTTCAACTGATCGTCGTTCATTCTGTTTGTTAGTAAATTTATCCAGAACCTTTTGCATCATTACCTCCTTCGCACACACCATTAACGTGATCAGCATTTTGTTTTGATCCGTTCATAAATATAACATTTAGCCACCCGCAGAGGCATTTGGTTAGCGTGACCATGTGGTCACTTCAATTCTGAGAACTCCATGTTAGTTACGTCATTTTCTGTATTAAAGTTAAGTAGAGGAGAATACTGGGAAAGAGTTTCGGCCAGGTTGCAAGTGTGTGTAAAGTCTAGTGTAACCTAAACACGTGGTCGAGTAAAAGAGTGAAACTAAGAAGTATCTCGTTATTTTGAGTAGCTAGTTTTGTTCCATTGCAGCGTGTGAGGCGTGCTCCTGGCCTACTGGGAGCGGAAGAGTGTAAGTATCAGCGACATCATCCTGAGGAGTGCTTCACGGCCCCTATACGGCCTGAGATATCTCGTGTCTCCCCGACTCAGCTGGAGCAATAGTTGAGTGGCGCCCATTTACATTAATACCTACGTAGTTTATCGCCCTCAGGAACCAAACAGTGTCAATGCTAAAGGTCCTTTACAAAAAACTAAAAGTGTAAATAAATACATTGTTGTAATGACAGAATACGCAAGTAGGTACGTCATAGCAAAGGCAGTTACAGCTACTGACACAGAAACTTGCGCGGAATTCATTACGAAAGTCATACTGAGATATGGGTCCCCACAGCTGATCCTGATGGACCGGAGAACGTCCTTCAATAACGAACTTGTTGCCAACCTACTCAAAAAATTACAGATAAAGAAACTTCAGCCCACGGCACATAACCCGCAGTGTAATGGGCTAGTAAAGGCATGAATAATGTAATTGGCCAGCAACTAACCACGTGTGCAAGTGAAGAACCGGACAGTTGGGATGAGTACTTGGAATATATTATATTTCATTACAATACAACAGTAAACACACGTACGAAATTTACACCATTTTATTTACTACACGGTGTAGAAGCTATAACCCAACCAGGCTATGTTACAAAATTACAGCAAAAGGGTACAAGACTGGGACAGTGAACTTAAGAACACTAGGAACCAGGCAAAATTGAATTTAGTGTAAAGCCAAGTCAAATCAAAACGAGACTTTGACAAAAATTTCTCGGAAAATATAATAAAGGAAGGCGACTGGGTTTGGGTTCGTAACCGCGAGAGGCAAAAGCCTTTGACATTCAAATATCGCGGACCTTACAAAGTAGTAAAAGTTCTACACCAGTCAACAATAGAAATACAGTATGGAAAACCGAGTAGAAAAAAACTAGACGTAGTTAATGTAAGAAATGTAAAATTAACAAACATAATTGAAAACTGAGAGAGTGCAAGATCATGTGTTAACATGTTATCCTAATTGCAGGGGGCAGCGATGGAAGCAGCAAGAGCATGTTTGCTGTACTGTACTGTGTGGTCTGCGGTCCTAACACAAATAGATGCAGCTTTACGCACACATGCAGGGCTATACTGGAGGCAGATTTCAACATACATTGTATACGAGGAAAGCATTCCTCTAACATATAACATACAGTTACAAGCATCACAAATTATTTGCGTATATCAATGGTGGCATAATAGTGAGTATGGCAGCTGCAATTATCACATTATACATAAAGTTGATGCAAATTACACATATTTTAAAATTAATTCAGTGTAACAGACCTGCCTTGGATAATAACACCTCCAGTACAACCCGTGCAAAAACATGTGTGGCTCAGGTATGCCGTTCCGGAAAGCAAGAAGACGACGCTCTAACAAGCCGGCCGGCAGACGAGAAGGAAGTATCTCGCCAGGTACCGAGGTACAATTCTGTGCACAGAAACTTCGTAAAAGTCAGGTCGTTACAAAACAATACAAACGCATTGTTAGGATTTATAAGAGAGTACCATTAGGTCATAACTCCGAGAATTTTTTTGTTGAACTCTTTTTGCATGATATAATTCACTGGATAGGCGTTAGTACAAATAACTCTGTTATAAAGTCTCAGGAAGACTTTATAATATGTTCTTTCATCACAAAGCACTAGAGTATATTATCAGCAATGAGCAACTTCCTTATTCGAAAAAAAAGACATTCAAAATCAACATAATTAAGGGGAAAAAAATTATTACAGTATAATTTAAAAATTAAGGTTAACCAGTAAGTTAATGTGTTGTCTAAAGTGTAGTGTACGTAAATCATAAATACCTATGTTAATTGGTTGTATATTGTAATTGTAAAGTTGAGAATAATTGTAATTGTATATTTTAAAACTTTCTGTATAATTATAAGATAAAATTGATAAGGAATACTAAAATCTCAGATAGGATAACCCGCAGGCTGTCGCCATCAGGTGCACCAAACAACCCTTCCCAATACCTACATCCCAAGTAGGGCGGCAGCTTAAATTTATATGATAGTAAACAAATTAAAAGGGGGTAATACAGCGCTGACCCTATAAGCCAACTATCCTTTGCGACAAGAAGCGCACAGGAATCTAATATTAAAAATTAAAAGTAGAAGTAAGTGTAAATTAGCGAGCAGTGGGCCAGTGTAGAAATGTAATTACACACAAATAAGTACCTGATTAATGTTATTGTGTAAAAATAAATACGAGCCATGTAATAATCTTAAGACATTTACCCAAAGCCAACTTTCCATCGCAAATACAAACGCAGTGGGCATAAGAGAATTGTTGTGAGAAATGTCACTGCTACGGGTGATACGGTCTACCACGATTATTCAGTGCAAGGGACGGACGGATGCAAGGCCTTGATCTGAACAGACTTTCCAAGATCCCAGGCTTCTGTCTACATCGGACGCAGCATCCCAGAGGCGGACGAGGATGTCCGCTTAAATTGACAAAGGGGGTGATGTTACGAGAGTAACATAGCCAGGAACGTAGCCGATGGCGGGGCAAGCTGAGTGAGGATGTTTTAACATCTCGGGTGCCGACTATAAAGGCTTGCGAAAAGGCTGCGGAAAGGGGAGCCGCCGCAAAGAGTCACGAGGTGCTTGGCGTCCATGCAGGACGTCGCCGATATTGAGCTAGAAGGTCGTCAATAACATTGAGGGGCAGCCAGCTCCGGTGTCCAGGAGGGCACAACCAGGGCAGCAATCCGTCCCCGGAGTCGAAGCCTAAACCATCAGAGGGAGACATGAGTTCCCAGTAAGTTGGCTTTGGGCTAATAAAGTGGATTGTGTCGATACAGGCACAACATATACCAAGGTGTAAATTTTAGTAAATAAATGGGATTAGTTTCATATTGGCATTAATAGTCCTTCTACGCCTTAGACAATCACTCAGTATTATCCACTTTAGTATTGTACTTAAATGTTTGAGACATCCTTGAGCTATTCTCATAAAGTTTGCAACACTTTCATCCTAGAGTAAATCAGGTAAAGTATGTAAAAACCTCCTTAAGGGGGAGGTTCACTGGAAATTTTATTTGTTTTAGTAATTGTTTTATTTTTACAAGATAGTGTTCGTTTCGTAATATTTTGACTACTTTATATTGTAACAAAAATTTGTTAGCTTTCACCGGTTTTGTATTATTAGCACATTTGAGCCGAAACTCACATAAAAATTGTTTTATGCAATAATAGAAAACCAACTTACTTAAATGAAGAAAAGCACATTGAAGAACAGTGTCACAAGCTATAAAAATACAGGTTTTGAAATAAAGAAATTGCTTACTTAAAAAAGATTAAAAATATAGAAACTTTATCAATCAGGATTTTATACATGTACTTCACTGGGAATTTTTTTGTTTTGGTAAGTTTATTGTTTTTACTCACTTGCATGAAACTGTTTCACGCAAATTTGAACTTAAAAATGCTATTATACAATATGCAAAACAATGGAAGCAAAAAAAAATTTCATTGCAGCAAAAAATACTTGCAATGTACGTCAATAAAACAAACCACCAATGTATAAACAAAAAAAAAACTTTAAATTTTTTGGTGAACTCTTCCTTAAAGATGAAAACTAGAACAGTAGTTACTACATTAGCTCCCCTTAGAGAATAAGTTTTTGTGTCCCTGTTCCACCAAAATCTTAGGCCTGCATAGACCATAAGCGACTTGTAATATCAAACATATTTTTGCTAATTAATGACCACCTACACACTATATTATGTATCAAAAAAAAAATTATATATATATATATAATAAAATATGGAAAGTACTAAGTTTCAAAAAAATACTCACTTTCAGTAACACGTCTGCAATTTTGCAACCAAAGAGCTATTCATGCACTATCAGGCAGGAATTTAAATAACGAAAGTTCGCAGCCAATTTGGTGCCCAACATCAGACCATTGTAAGTTTTAAACATATGCAAGCAAGACAAAGCCACTAAACTACTCAGAATACTATTCTGTACATGGCTGAGACAGGAAAATAAGTACTGTAACTGATGAATTCTTACGAATTGCACATTCCGCTCGTCCACACTGACAGCAATAAGCGATGATAGAGAGTGTAAGGAGAATATGAAAACTGATTTGCAGTGCATGCTTATTACATACAAAGTGTGCACTGCGGCAGTGAAAATGTTCTGTGTTCTACATGCCACAAAAACTACTGCGTGTCGCGGTAAGCTACTCTTCGATTGGGGTATAAAATTTAAATTTTGAGTTTACTCTTTCTTCCATCTGCTGGTAACCCCATCTATCTCCAACAGCAAAAAAGTTGGTCACTAACTACATTTTACCCTGCAATTTTCTGTGAACAGTGCACAGGTCATTGTTTAAATAATTTTTTAACAATAAAATTTGAAAATTAATGGGTATCACCATTGGCAGAATAGTCTATAATTATATTGTAAAAATTTAGAAGTTGTTTGAATGAATGATTTTCGAGTGATGACGAGATTAGTTTAAAAGTTTCTTGTGCGCATGAAGAGTGTATTCACCTTGGCTAGCTGCAAACGAGTGTACCTAGTGTTTATAGGGCCTTACGTTTGTGTAAATCAGGCTGACATTCTGTCACCTTCGCTTTGAGGGGAGGTATCCGCATGGTCACATTCCCCCTCGAGCTCTGGAGAGGTGGAAAGGGAAGGGCCAATATGCACACAGCGATAACATACAAGGTTCATATTTAACTTGCCGCACTATACAATTAAGTAATAAATACAGAAATCAGTGTTACAAAATGAAATAAATAAATATAGATGAAAAATCATTATGTGAATAAGTAAGGTTGCATTTGGTATGTATGAGTGTGTGGCGATATTGGGTACAAGAGAATATAAGAGAATTTTGTTGAAACGTAAAAGTGATACAAAGGTAATTTTGAAAATAAATAATATATGTGGAGGGGTAGTTTGGTGTAGGTTAGTCAGTTGAATTTTGAGCTGTGATAATTGAGGTACAACCGGTTGCAGGGTGCAGTGGTGATACTGGAAAGTGATATATGGAGTTATCAAAGAGTAATGACAATGACATCTCTGATAGTGCTAACATCAAAAGGGAAGGTGACAAATTTATGTTTTTTTTATGAATTTATTCACATCTTTGGTCAATAGGGTAGCATAAAATATTTACAAAGTGTTACTTATTCAGTCGTTTTATGTTAAATATATTGAATCCGAGTAGGTAAGTGAATAACAAAGCATGGCTACATTTTTGAATAATGCTTCTAGATAATTCTAATAGCATGGATGTGGTTCAAGGTCAGTTAAAATGGTAATTTTTAATTCACGCTGATTTCTCTTGGTGAAATGTTAGGTAAATACTGTAAAAGTAAAACTACTTTAGTGCGCCACAATATCCAGTAAGACACTTAAAAATTAACTGTATGGATCTGGTATAGCAATGTAAAATAAAGTAGATCGGTTTTATTTTAGTATTCGGTACCCCTTTATAGTATTGAGTAGTAAAGTATAACCCATTCACTTTATTTCACTTTACGATACCAGCAGTAAAAAAATATTTGTGGATTATTCTGACAACGGGGTACATAAGAACCATATGTTTTGACATTGGTATCATAATACAAAACAGAGCAAATGAGTTCTATTTTATTATTTGATATTTCATGTCTGGTACCAAATAGTAAAATAGAATCCCTCCTCTCTATTTTATTTTGCGATACAGACACAAAATATTACGACATTGTGTGTCCCCGCCCGAAACCCCACACCCCCGTTGATGGCTCGTAATATGTAGGGAGAGGGAGATTAAGAATAATATGACATCATAGACACCATATTAGTTCGTCACAACATTTTTTGTTCATATTGGGTATCGGGACGTAAAATTGTCCCGAAATATTTATTAGTCATTAAGTAACAGCACAGTTGCCCATTTGATTCTGTATTCTGACTATACCAAAACCTAAACTGGTTATTTTAAAACTTTCCTAACAAACTCTTCTCACTTTCTCTTGCATATTAGGCTTTCCTACAGTTTTGTCAAAAAAATAGATTAACTTGGGTTTTCTTAACAATTTTCAAACTTTGTAATTGTAATAAGGTCTACACCCTTAAATATTAGGTCTTGGGCATGCAGATTTGTTTGAATTTGCATTTTCCATTCATGCTAGTGAAAGTCTATTACATCTAATCATTTTTGGAAAATGCACAATATTCAATATAGTGTTACATCTACAAGTTTTCATGCTATAGGCCCAATTTGTTAGAAATAATTGAATTTTTGTAGACACTGGTTATAAGGTTTAAGATTTTTTCAAACCACTAACAATCTCAGCAAAAACATGATCTAAAAGAAATTAAAACAGCAGTCGAAAATGAAGCAGACCTGAAGGCTTAAACTAATGGTGATAAAAAATCTAGCTTAGTCTATTAAATAACAAGTAAATAATAGTCTCTTAATTACTAAACCTGTAGGTAAATGAATACCGAATTACTACACTGACACACAAACCAACAAGGCTGCAGTTAACACATACATACAACTACATTTAAAACGATCAGGCAGTTTTCACGTACCATCCATCACGTAGCCTTTTCAAATTGCTAATTTCAAATTCAAACTTAAGTTTACTGACTTCACACAACAACATATCACGTTCCGTAACAACAGCATCTAGCTCTTGCTTTAAACTTTCTATTTCAGAACACTGCTTGCGTATTAAAGCTTTATTGCTTTCGAAAATCAATTTAAGCTCTTCGGCAGTTTCAGGAACTCGAGACAGAGAGCATTTAATTTCATCGTTCATGATTAAATATAAATACACGCGAAGAAAATACACTACCACTGCTTACATACTGTCATTTTCATGCTACATAACAAACAGCTGAGCGAAGGACAATACATTCGTTTCTGTAACCTGCACGGTCTGCACAGATGGGCACTTGAAAACAATACAGCGAGCAAAGTTTTGAAAGGTGAGTAATAAATTTGTTCTATTCGGCCTATCCCTATTTGCTCTTCGAGTGACTTATCGTCGAAAATGGGAATCACTCGGAATCTTACAAGATGTTCGGGCGTGATCCTGGAAGCCTTGTGAGACCAGCGATAATTGCTGTGATTTTCAGATCTTTGGAAAAATTTTACGGTGTTGTGAACTTCATTTGAATCTGCGGTACTTTGATATAATTTCGTCTATATTTTCTAATGTAACATTATGACACGTGCGGTTGTCACAGGATTTGTCGGAGCGGTGATTCTGAGAGTTAGGATGGGCGCAAGCTGGCCAATTCCAGTTATTCTCGGACCAGCACGAGACTCTTGAAACATCTAGTTGGGGTCGTCCTCCGGGCTGTACCCTGTGTGCCGCTTTCTGGAGGGAATGATTGTTGAAACCTATTATGGGCTGGTCCATGCCACAACACCGATTAAAAGTACTTGGAACTGGCTATCGGTCACCCAGTACACCATACATACAGCTTCTGTATCGCACAGGATATGAATTGATTCTCCAGATGGAGGGAGTGGAATGGGCTGCTACCATCAAAATGGAGCGAGCACCGAGGAGTAAACAGTGGGCCGCTACCACCTAAATGGAGCGAGAACCAGGAGTGGACCCCTACCTCGTTAAAGGAGCGAGCACCAGGATGGAACAGTGGGCCACTACGTCGTTAGTGTAGCGAGCACCAAGATTGTACAGTGGGCTGACCTCCAAGGAGCAGCAGGCACCAGGAAAGCCAAAGAAGAGAGTTGGAGGAATTTTACTCGATCATATAGTTTCAGTCCTTTATTCCCACTTGGAAAGGTGGGACCGAATTCTTAGATTTGATCAATTTTTTTTCCCTAACCTACCATAGTCTACTGTGTTATGTTGGAAGCCAGGGGAAGGAGCGGGACTAAGTGCGTTTCAGGGCTGAGCTCCATACGCATGCAAGGGAGAAGTTTCATGTAGAGGAGGCATGCATAGTGGCAGAGAGTGATTGGGCAGACATGGCCGCAATTGGGCCCTAAGAGTACCTATAGCTAAGCCATAATCTAAGAAGATAGAGGGAAAACCGGCACAGTAACGTAAACCCCCTCTCGATAGAATAGGAGTGTAACCACTCAGCAGTTACATGCATTAAAAATAAAAATGGCACTGGAAAAGTAAGAAGGTCCAGGTTGTTAGTAGAGTTGTGAAGAAAGAGTGGGGCATAGGGGCAGGAACTGTATTTATTTCTTTATTTATTTTCCTTTAATTTTAAGGAGGGTGCTGGTTTTAACTATTATACTAATTTTCTAAGTTAATTATTGCAATGTAATTTCAAAATGCAGCGCTGCCACTGAGCCAAAGGCTGTCCAGTGTATATTGCACCATATGCTGTGAAATACATAATGCTTCGCAGTGTTGTTTTCGTGGAAAAACTCTTAATTAAAGTGAAAAGTTACGTCTTACCCCAGTTTTTCCTTTGTAAGTATAATTTGTCATTGTTTTGTGTATTTGTGCGGCTCCTGCCACGCAAACCTTCGCCGGTACTGGTGCTGAAGGCTTCCAGACGAGCATAAGCAGCATGACAGGTGATGATGTCGCCTCTCGTCAGCACAAGCACAGAGTTCTGCAATGGACCATACATACTTGTCTCTTTCGAGGGGGGTGTGGATGACTTATAATTGATACCTTATTAAAAGCAGCATACATATTTCTATCGGGGCTTACAATTAACAACATTACCAACTAATTTATAACTATTAGCTGCGCAGGCAATGGGGCGAGTCGAGAGACAGTGTATTTCATGTTCCGGACCAAGAGAGAGTTTAGAAACCGTGAGATGGTCACGTGGCAGGAGCTCTGCGAGTGGTCGGAGCTCTGGCCAATCACAGCGCTCGCTGGTTGGTTCCGGACCGAGAGAAAGTAAGGGGGTCTATGTGCTACAAGCGACTTTGGTCGCTTGTAGCGCTGATTTTCTTCAGGATCATAATCCCCAAGGCTAGCAACTAAAGGATTTTTAGTATTATGGCTAGTAGCATAAAAATGCTCTGCCATTATGCAAAAAAAATCTTGCAGCTGCTCTTGTTTAAGCTCTGCATGCAAGTATCATATAGGAGTGTACCTAGGTGCATCTGCTGCAATTCTAAGACATTTATTTTGCAACACTTGGGAAGTGCGAGTGTGCGATTTTGCGCAATAAGCCCACACAGGAGCTGCATAGGTTTTTATGGGGCGGTTCATAGAATTATAAATTAAAAGTCTGTTTTTCAGCTTAAGACTGGAGTTACGATTTGTCATTGGATAAAGTGATGACATGCGAACATAGGCAAGGTTTCTCTTGCTCTCTACATGCTTTCACTATGTCAGCCTGTTATCCAGTATAACTCCTAAAAATTTTACTTCTGTTTTGTAAGGAATTTCCTCATTAAACAGTGAAATGCAGGGGAGATTTGCAGGGATGTATCGGCGTGTGTAAACCACAGCTTCGCATTTGCCTACATTAATTTTTATTCACTACAGGCGGAAATAATTTTCTAGCTGATTGAGAATTTCCTGGGCTCGCCGGGTTGCGATCTCGGCACTTCTGGATCGCATGTATATGAATGTGTCATCAGCATATACACATAGGTTCATGTTCCAGTTTGGGGGCCACGGAATATCACTAGTATATAAATTATAAAGTACAGGGCCTAGTATGCTGCCTTGGGGAACTCCTGCCCTAATAACTTTAAATTCTGATGTCGCTCCGTCAATAGTTACAGCAAAGGAGCGCCTTTCTAAATAGGAGGCAATGAGTTTAACATATTAGTCGGGGAAATGTTTCTCATACATTTTATAAAGTAGTCCGGCATGAAATATCCTGTTAAATGCTTTCTCTAAATCAAGATACACTGCTACTGAATAGTGATGTCAGTTAAATGTGGGGTTATATGTCCAGTTAGTCTAACTAACTGATGAACTGTGGAGTGCTTTTTTCTAAAGCCAAACTGTTCGTTGTGGAAAATATTCGTGTATGTTACATGATTTTGGAGGTGGCGTAGCAGAACACATTCATGTACTTTTGTGAGCGCACTTAAGAGGCTTATGGGCGGTAATTTTGTGGCAATGTCTGCTACTTGCCAGGCTTGGGAAAAATTATTACATTGGCACGTTTCCAGGGTGTGGGGAAGTGCGCAAGTGTCATGCTTGCATTAATGCGCCTAGCCAGTGCCTCTAGTGTAGACTCTGGTAGCTACTTAAGCACTATAGCTTGCAGGGTATCGAACCCAGGTGCTTTACGGGGCTTCATACGTTTAATTATACATTTTACCTCGTCGGCATGCGTAAATTCTGGTTCGTCAGCTGAAGGTGGGTGAAGTCGCACTCGGAGATCCATACAAATTCGAGCCACATGTGCTGGGTCGCAGGGTTGGACATTCGGTATAAAAACCGTTTCTAAATGATTAGCTACAGCCTCTGCTTTTTGCTGGGGTGTGAAGGCAGTATCTGCTGGGCCTTGAAGAGGTGGTATAGGATTGCACTTGTTTGTAAGTGCCTTTGTTAGGTGCCATAGACTGTTATCTTTAGTGGTGGGATGGGATAATTTATTATTCCACTTGTCTGTTTGCCAGTGTATTACTTCTGTGTTAATTTGCTCTATAAGTGAATTTATTTGTGCTCTGAGTTGGCCAGTTCTACCTCGCGACTAGCGCCAGCACAGACGATTTTTCTGAGTAATCAGCTGCCTAATATTAACAGGCAGCGAATCACTGTGTGGCTTTGGGTTCTTCTCAGGGACAAATTGACTGATTCCTGATTGAATAAGCTCTGTGATATGGTCAATCGCAGAGTCTAATTCGCCGTGGGTGCTAATAGGATCTGGCAGATTAATTTCCTTGTCCAGGTACTCTAGGAAGGCTTCCCAGTTCGCATGTTTATAATCTTTAATTTTTCTAATTGGCCTTTCGTCTGTTTCCAGTTGATCAAAATGTAAGTGGACAGGGTAATGGTCAGATGACAATTCATGTATTACTTCTAATGTAAAGGTGATACTTGCTTATGTAGGCTCGGGCACATTAATGAAATAATTGTGCTTGTTTTGTGGTTAAATAAAGTAGTTCCATTGGCTGTCCGCATCCTACAGCCCCAGGTGGGGTGTTTTGCATTCAGGTCGCCGACAGCCAATGTAATGGGGGATATGTTTATTAATTCATTTAAATCCGCACCCGTAAGTGTGCGGCCAGGTGGGCAATAGACTGAATAAAGAGAAAATTGCTGGCCACCGAGCTTTAAATTAATACCCACAGCTTCAAGTGTGTTTAATTGAGGCTGTTTTGCTGCATGGAAGTTTATTGTGTTTTAATTCAAATTAAGACACCGCCTCCTGCATTATTTTCTCTGTCCCTCCTAAAGCAAGAGTAACCTGGGACAGAGAAATGGTGTTGTGGATGTAATTGGCTTTCATTAATTGCCGCAATTTGTACCTGGTGGCGTGTTAAGTAATCTATCAGCTCCTGCTTCTTATTCCGAATGCCTGCTGCATTCCAGAATAAAATTTTTGTGATGGAAGGGGACCTGTTTGCAGGTCTGTTATCCTGCCTAGGGGGAGGCATTGGGTTGGCCCATTCTCCTTTACAGATAAGGCAAAGCCTACTGTGGCTCTGCACTTATCCTCAATGGGGCTAGTGGGGTTGAACCAAATGGCCAGTATGGTACATAGTTGGGTGCAGAATTCGCCTTCAAAGGGGTCCTTCTGTGCTGCAGGGCTCTGACTTTTTCCTCCTTCAGTAGGTCGAAGGAGAAGGAAGAGGGCAATACAGGTCCACTCAGTCCAGGTATTGTGTTCATACTGGCGTCCTGGGCTATTTCTGGAGCCTTTATAGGCTCGCTTTGAGCTGGTCGCTCCTGAATAGCCGGGCGCTCCGGCCTATCCTGGCACGGCACCTGTGGTGGGGTAGGGGGAGCCTGCTTGTCAGTCTGCTACGCTTGCTCGAGGCGAGCACTGGCCTACTTTTTGCTGGTTTTTTTATAGTTTTTTGGGATATATTCCCCTTATGTCCCATTTGAGGGGGGTGTTGGCCTTTGGGCCGAAGAGGGTTGGCCAGGGCAGGGAATTCCACCACTGAAAATCCCTGCTGCTCGTAAAAGGTATTATACATTTTACTTGTGGTAATAGGTGTATTTTGGGCACACCCAGGAACTAAGTTTTGCACCTGAGTGCAGTCTTGTGGGCCTCTACCCACATTTCTCCAGCGATCGTGGCTAGTTTGTACCCAGGAGGCACGGGGGGCTTTGAAAATCCTAGGGGCTGGCTCTGAGTTTGCAGTGAAGCTTTGCTCTGCTGCTGGCGCTTCTGTCTCTTGTCTCTGGGCATGAAGCGCCACTTCTCAGCTTTATAGGCCTCGCAGCCTCAGTAGTTGGCTGATTGCTTCCCCTGGCAGCCAGCACAACATCGAGAGGACTTGTCACCCTTGTTCTCTAGGTCGCAGGTCGTGGTATTGTGACCTATGCCGCACAGGCGACACCTAGGAGGAGCATGTCACACCTTGCTGGAGTGGCCGAAACATTGGCTGGTGCTGCACTGGGGGGGGGGGGGGCTCTTGGCGATGGTAATCCTCAACTTTTACTGCCAATCTGCATAGGGAGTGAAGGTCAAAAATGGCTTTCAATACCTCTGTATTGGGCAGTTCCACGATAAACATGTGGAGGGGCTGCCTGTCACAGGTGGAGAGCATGGGTTCGATATTTATCGGCTCAAAGCCGTGCTCAGGAAGCTCGTCTCGTATCCACGAGATCGGGAGGGTCTTTTCAGGCGCTTTATGGCGACCTTGAGTAGCAGTTCGTGGCATAGGGTTAGCACACTGAAAGGTATGCTTACTTACTCCAGTACTTGTATTGCCAGACGGTAGTCAGCTACTGTCTGGGGTAGGTATTGAACTCCCTGCAGGACCTGACTGTTCTCGGTGGGCTGGTTAAGCTGGTCCTTGAACAGTTCAAGGACCATCCCATACTTGCAGTCACGTGTTTGATACACAGTTATGGGTCATAGCTGGGGCTTGGGGGCCAGAGAGGTAGGGTCCTGCTGTCCCTGTTGGCTGGATCCGCTCTCGGAATCCATGCTTGCTCTACTGTCGGGGACTGAGTTGTCCTTTTTACGCTTTTTGGCATCCGCCATGATGCCAGGGGTGGCCTGGAGGGGATGGAGGATGTACACCTACTCAAGATTACGACTAACTACCCTAGGCCAGATACTAAATGTAAAATAAAAAGCTAATATAAAAAATAAGCTGTCTGGAAATCTTTCAGATATCCCGCAGCATCAAGCACTAACTAACTAAATAACCTGTCTAGCCTACATTGTGTGCCTTCGTTGGCATGGTTACATCTCCATCACACAGATAGGCTACTGACACAGAAAGCCTGGTAGGCTGAATAGCAGTAAGCACAACGCGCACACTCCAGCTGCTTAAACGAATCTCTTTCGACAAACCTCAAACACTATATTGTCCAGTCTATACAATTAATTTAAGTGCAGTGTCCTTAAAACAATAACATATTTCTCAGTGAATCATTAAAAGCATAAAAACAGAATTAAAAGTATTAAAGTTTAACAGAAAATATGATGCTTTGAATTACAAATACATGTTAGGAAAAAAATAATGAGAAAATGTTTATTTATATTTATACAGTCTGCCACCTGTCGGTGGTAATTTAGGTTTCTATTTATCTTTGCTAGGCTGTGTGCCACTGATGAATACATGAGTGAGTAGTTCTTTGCAACTCGTGTGGTTGCACTGAACTGTAGTAAAGATCAGAAGTTGTGCATGTGATCGCAAAATGGACATGTAAAATAAAGAATGCACTGTGAGATTAAATGTTATAAGACATTATTTTCACTGTTCACTATTTAGAAATCACGGCCTTAGAATGGAAGGTCTGTACACTGGTTGGAAATGTTGACCCCTTTGTGACGGATTGTAGTTCCAGAATTAGCCGCGCGCCACTAGCACACTGGGGCTATCGTAGTGTTGTAATTGTAGCGATTATGACATGTTAGATATTAAAATCTGTTAAATAACAACTAATGAAGTGGGTTAGAAAAGTTGCTTAAGTATTGTACTTTGCAAATTAATTGTCGATACATATACACCTCTTACAGTACATAATAATTACAGATAGACAGGTTTGAATATCGAAAGTTAGGTTATGTGATACATAAGGGTGAGTTGATTAATTCATGTAACATGCAACATTTATTTAGAATTGTGTAAATTATGTTGGATATAAAGTATAAATAAAATAATATCTTTAGAATATGTTCGTAGTTTCTAATAGTTAACTGCTAAATCTAGTTTTGTTTTTGTCGGTAGCAAACTTGTTTTAGGGAGGGTTTCACTTCATTAAAGTAAATCGGAGAAAGTAAATTTCTTAGAAAATTTATTACACTATATGTTAGCTGGTTTTATAGGTATGTTATTACAATAGGTATTGTTGATTCCTATAGGCCTACACTTACAAAGTTTCACTACTAAATGAACCAGAGTAGGGCAGCGAGAAGGGTAATGAATAAATGGAAAAGGCAGGGATACGATGGTGAGGAGGAAAGGAACTTAAGACCTACTTTGATGATGAAGGTAATTTGATGGAAACCACTGAAGGACAGGAGAACAGAAAGGTTGGTCAGAATGTACGAGGTGATGAATGGTAAAGGCCCATTCACAATCGGCACGAAATAAATAACATAATATGTTACACATCATTTCATCCGAAATTGTCCATACACAATCATCAGTAAATACATTGTAGTCTGACCAAACAGAAAATAATCAACAATAAATTAACTAATTTGTTATTGGATGAAAATTTTTGAGCCACCAGCTCTAATGGCGTTTCACATTCTTATTGGCCGGCATGAAAAACTTGACGTAGAAAACTCAGAGATGACTATCTTTAACGCCACGTCAAGCCAGTTACACCATGCAAGTCATGCCAAGTATTCATTGTGAACGCCATCATTCGTATCACATATACTAATTTTCTTATGGTATGCTTTTCACTTGTGCCATGTTGATTGTGAACGAGACTTAAGGTGGATAGGTAAGGTTGCTCTGCAGGCTAAGAGATCATTCAAGGGGATAGTGTGAAAAGATTCAGAGAGAGTGGCAGAGAACGGAGAGGGTTAGACAGTCTATGTTTGTTAGGATGTTAAGGGAGTGAATAGTTCTGCAGTACGAGTTGGTGGCTGAGAGGGGCTGCTGCTGGAAGGTTTAGGAGGGGACTGGAAGGCTTGTATCGTAAGGATGGGGAAGAGTCCACTCGTCACCGGGTGGTACCCCAATTGTGGGGATAAACTACTTATATTATTATAATCAACTCAAAAACCTCACAACAGATATGCAAGGCGTTGTCAGTTCTTGTATTCTCGCTCAGTTATCTTCCACGCAATTTGTATCTTACTGTTGCCTCCTTTTCCCCAGTACAGTCTTTGCAGAACCCATATAATTTTGCCATCGTCTTTAATACTATCCCATCAGACCTTTTACACAACTTATAATAAAGAAAACCACTCCACCTCCATAATTGCAATGGATGGCATTAAAAACCTTTAGTCACCAGTACTATGACTTACCTTCCGCACCTATGCTAAACACATCAAGCTGCCTTTCTGGGCACCTCCTGCAACTCTTAATTGCACCTAAGTCCCCAATACACAGCAGTATATTCTAGTAACTTATATGTTGAGTCATGGGTTTGGCAAGCTCATATTTTTTTTTGGGGGGGGGGATGTATTTAATTGTTGAGGAACACCCATCACCAAAAGAAAAGGGGGGTCCAGGGGTCCTCCCCAGAGAAATTTTGTGGTTTCAAGATGCAAAATGGGCTTATTTAAGGGGGTATGGAAGGCCCTATGCTTGTAATGTTAAATAATGTTTAACATAAGGAACCTTTAAAAAATCTATGAGAGCTATTGGTTCCAGATTGGTACAGGTTGTAGGTATATATTTTAGGTTGATGCTGAAATAAAGATATAACAAAATAATGCAGATTTAATTTTATTTAATGTTTTTTTTTATTTAGGCTATATTTTGTTGTCATATTTGTTACATATTTTGAGGTTATGTGATTTTTTATTTTTAAAATTCTGAATATTTGTCAATGATATTATTTCAGTATGCACAGAACCACATTATAAAGACATTCTGTAAGTTTCATCCCCCTGCATTAAACCAAAATTTAGAAAATGTACCTTTTAAGTTTTAAAAAATAAGTTTTGAGAAAATGGCTTTCAAAGTTGGTCTTCAATGCATGCCTGCTCCATAACTAGGATTGTCAATGCCCTCTTCCATTTCACTCTCAAGCTTCCTTTTGGCATTCCTCCTAGCCTGTCTGATCTTTTGGCGCAAATTTTTGACTCTCATTTCAGCTTGCCTAAGTCTTTCTAAGTCAATTTGTAGCATTGCATTAGTAGTGCGAGATCTAATACTCAACCCCAGTTTTTCCAATACCTTACATTTTATAATATTCCCTTGATTGAATAATGCTACCACATCACAAACACCAAAATGAAGGGTCTTTATTTGCACAAACACAGTTTTGGGCAACCTGCTCCATATGACACTATTCACACATTCATTTGGATTCTGTGTACGACCATGAAGACACTTTCAGGAGATTTATCTCTGACAGATCCCGAAAAATTGGTTTTATTTCTTCCATGATGCAAATGGTAAACTGTGAGGATGGTTATAAGTTTCTCCTGTAATTTCCCCTCTGTTATATTTACACCATGATTTTTCTTCTTTTGGACACAAAGCATGTTGCGGATTGTCATTAGTCGATGAAATGTGACAAAACAGTGCCCAGACAGCTGTCCTCATTTTCTCCACACAATCAGTATTCTGTCTGATGGCAAGTCCATAATAATTCTGGATAATATCAATGGTGGAGTCTGTCAGTCTGTTTTTACCATCTAGTGTTCTTCCATCACTCAACTTTTTTCCTTTCATGCTTGCTTTCAGTCGTCTCAGTCTTGAACCCATTCGCTTTTGGACATGCCCAACACATTCCAGTTTTGTAATATGTACACAATCGCCATATGGTTTCATTTCTTCAATTGCCTTGAAAGCTTTTTTGTCACCGTCCCCTAAATAGCGCACATATCTTGTATTATACAGTGACAATTTCTTTCACTCCAGCAACCTCCATACCACCACTAGACCCACTGTAGTTTGATTTCTCGATAATCATTTGCATTTACAGTGTTTAGACATGACTGCAACATCGATTACCTTCCCAGTTTCCACGCTTGTGGCTGAAACTATACCATTTAGTGACGTATGTCCTCGTTTCTGCCAGGAGCCATCAAATGTTACGATCCTTGTTGTTTTCTTCAACAGCTTATTCAACAGCCTCCTTCATACTTTTCATAGCAACATCCTCCACAGCAGAACCCACCACATTTACATATCGATCAGATTTCGATGGTGGACTTGGTAAATTCATTACACCACACAACATGGCACCAACAGCTCTTCCCTTGCCAATTGTACGAAGTCCATAAACTAACCTAATATTTCCATTGTAACATTTACTTGAAATTTTCTTCTACATGGTTTCTTAGATTTATACTAGAAGAACTGGAAAATGTTGTGTTGTAATTAAAATGTTTAGAAGATATCTCTAACTCAGCAGCCAGGCCTATATGTTTGTTTACATTCAGACATATGCCATTTTTAGTACACTGCTTGCATAAAACAGTATTCTGAAGTATCTCCGACAGTACAGAAATATCAATCACCTCAAAAATTACATGTCCTGTATCAATGTTACGGTAATTTTCTTTCACTTCACCAAATTTTTTTCTACAAGAGTTTTCCAGAACTTGAAGCATAGAACTGGAACTGTCTCCTTTTAGGTTATGTTGGCCTATACTAGAAGTAGAACTTGATAACAGTTTTGCAACTTGTTTGTCACTCGTTTTCGCTTTCTTTTTCCAAGTCACACATTTTTTGAATATCTTATTAGAAAACCTCGGCATGTTGGGTCAGCAGAAAAAAAAATACCACAACAAGAAAACAGGTTTGAAGAAAAGTATGCCTAAACCACCATGGCCACCACACAGCACACTGCTGCCAATATATGATAAAAACTTCCTAACTACCATAAATTTACCTGCACACTGATAGGAGAATATTTATTTACATTTCCTTGCTAGTTTATCTACCAACCATACCAGAAAAAAGGAAAAATTCAAAGGATTGGTTTGCCCACTGTGTTACATGTATATAATTGACCTGCATTGTTTGATGCAAACTAAGGAAAAACACATATTTATAGTAAGACTAAAATCAAACTTGATACACCAATGGAAAGAGAAATGTATAAAAATTCATATTTATGTGATAAAATAAGAAAAATCGAATTTTTGATGAGTTGGATAGAGAAATAAAAAAAACGTTTCTGATTTTTGATCGATCTGCTTTGTTTTACAAAAAAAAAAATATTTTTTGTAGGAGCACAGTCAAAAATGATACACGAATGGAAAGAGTAACCTCAGAGACCTAGATAAGAAAATAAAATAAAAGAAATTTGAGTTAGAATAGTTATATAATGTAATAAAAAAGTTACAATTTGTTTTTATAATTTTGGTGTAGTTATATACCTGTATTGTTTAAAAAAAAATTCATAAAAAAACTATTTGTAGTAGGTGCACAATAAAAAATTGATACACCACTGGAAAAAAGGAATGTTTAAAGATTTAAATAAAAAAGTATAAATAAATTTGAATTTTTTGATAATTTTGGGGCTCCGTACCCCCTTAAAATATGCTAATTATATAACTGGTTTAAATAGAGATTTTCTCTTTTAGAAAATTGTTTTAAGTGAACAGATTTACAAAAAAAGGAACAGTTAACATAGGTACATGTTGGATAAACTGTGTTTCTTGGCGGTATGTGATCGAAGGTGTCAAGTTTCTTGTACCTTTCACGCCAACCTCTAAGATTACGAAAATCTGTAAACTATGTCGTAAGGTGGTTGCTGAAATCTGCAACCTACCCTTACCTGAAGAGATCCAAGAATATCGAAACACGGGTATGTCATCCTTATCCTTGGACGGCCTTACGGTTAGGATAAGAATTGAGTTTTAATTGCTATATCCCCACCGTAGCGGGTGGTGTATCGAGCGGAGCTCACTACGTCCTAAAGATATACCCATGAACATGAAATTACCAGCTGTTTGGTCTCCGACCGATTCTCACCTCTAACGGGGGTGGATTCTGAGTTGTTGAGCCCCAAACGGTCAGGGTATCAGTATATTGCTGGTCTTCCTGTACCGTTATGCTTTGTCATGTTTGTTTCGACTTCAGAGATGGTTCTGTATCTCATAGTCTCATCAGGTGTGCAATTTAGCACACTACGATGTGTGACTGATCTCTGAATAACAGAGGTACACTGTTTCTTGTTAAACTGTGTTTCTTGGTGGTATGTGATCGAAGGTGTCAAGTTTCTTGTACCTTTCACACCAATTTCTAAGTTTACGAAAATATGTAAGCCGTGTTGTAAGGTGGTTGCTGAAATCTGCAACCTACCCTTACCTGAAGAGATCCAAGAAGATCGAAACACGGGTATGTCATCCTTATCCTTGGATGGCCTTACAGTTAGGATAAGAATTGGGTTTTAATTGCTATATCCCCACCGTAGCGGGTGGTGTATCGAGCAGAGCTCACTACGTCCTAAAGATATACCCATGAACATGAAATTA